>JACXGM010002760.1:13388-24471 GCA_016801145.1 Umbra pygmaea | reverse complement strand
CCTCGCCATGACCATGCTGTGAGCGGACTGAACATGCGCAAAACTTTTTTTATTTCAGTAATCAATCCGCGGATCACGTGTGTGCCGAACCGAAGATATTGATCCGAACGGATCACGGATCAATGACGATCCGTTGCACCACTAGTTTTGATGAATCAGAAACAAGAGAAAAACAAAGTTTTAAACAATGCAGTGGGGAAGAAAAACATCAGTACAAAGAATAACTCACCCAGCCCTACTGTGGGTTTGACATCGCATACATTTTTACTGCTTTAATAGCATGATAATAGTGCAAATATACCAAAAGACCAGCTCTTAGCCATGGTATGTTGGCCATATACTACACCCGCTTTTACAGTCTATGTTTCCCAGGTATAAACCAGTCCCTTATTAGAAAGAGAGAACAAAAAACGTGTTTCGTCACTTGAGGACCGGAGTTCATGACCCCTGCCTTAGATGGTCTGGGAAGGACATCCGCAGGCGTGGAGCAGCTGAGCAGAATGCCCAATCACCAATGGGGCGGAGCAGGTGATTGCAATTAACTACTAGGTAAAAAATAAAAACTGAAGTGTTTTGACCCTCCAGGACTGGAGTTCATGACCCCTATTCTAAGGGCTGCACAAGCCACTGACTCTTAAGACAGAACTTAATCCTTTCTGTTTCAGCAAGCATTCTTGCTAAAATGATGTGTAATCTATGCTTATGTTATACCAGTTTTTTATTTTTGTTTTACTATGTAGCACTTAGGGATTGATTTTAACAATGAAAAGTGTTTTACAAATAAACATATATTGTTATTATTATTAAATCTCAACCCTTAAAAGCAATTGATATAATTGAGGGCCAGTAAAACGGACATGCACAATCACAGTAATCTACCAGTGTGTGTCCTGCCCGCTGTCCAAACAGTGCCAACATAGGTACCAGAAAGGCCAGGAAGAGGCCAGATGTATCGCTACACATGAAACAACAGTGAAAACTGAGACATGCAGCTAAACAAGTGCCACTACTGATCCTGTTTACAAACAACACACTAATCTAACTATGGCGTTGATACATGGAGGTCAGCCAACAACTCTAAAGCATTCTGTATTGCTGTCTAACAAGTAAGGGATAGACCAATAGGAATCCTACATGGGTGTGGGTTTTTTGGCAGTTGATTTAAAAAAGATAAGAGTAAGTCTGGTAGCCCCTCATTTTAATCTAGTCCTCTCTATTAATGTTCTCAATGGAGCACGAAGAATCTTATCAGTCTATACTGAAAAAAGTCTAAAACACACCATGAACAGTTTTACAGGTGTGTAATTTCAACTGCATGGAACCTATAAAGAAAATGTCCCAGTAGCTTCCACTGTGTTTCTGTCATTATACTGACAGTGGGTGGAACAACAATACTGTAGGTTTAAACTCTTGCATAAACACAGCTGGGAGGAATGGTAGTCAATTGCTATCTCCATTGATGTCATCTTTAACCTCTGTGACACAGCAATCTCCTGTCAAGAGTCTATATTGACTCCAGAGTAGTGGCTCAAATATACAGTAGGAAATAATTGTGTTTTGCTTGATTTTTTTGTTTAATCTTTGATTATTTGTTCACGATTGGAAAGAAAGCAGTCTTTAAAAATGGAGATGAACACAACCAACGCGAAATATTGGAAGGGGTTCGTTTAGCTTAGGTTTTGAATTTACAGGCAGCCCGGATATAGCAGTGTAGTACAGCATAAGGACACAGAAATATAGAGATGCAACTGACCAAATTACCTACTACTTCTGTGTTTCAGAGAACATTGACACAAAGACACAGGTAATCAACAACCCTTCAGGGCTCTACATTTCAACCATTTTACTCGCATTGTGACTAAAAATAGGATGTTTGTGAATGGCAAAATTCAAGCAGTTGCCCGTGTGCGAGTAGTGAGTGATTTATACACCAAATCAAATACTCTCCTAGTTGTAGTATTTCTGCTATTTTGTTTCATTCATGGTAAGTGCACAAAAAACTGCAAAAACCATAATGCAATGCAGTATTTAACGAGCAAATTCGTAACCTTTGACGAAGGCTAAATCTGGAGTGGCTTGAAGCGCTGAATAGGCAGCTAGCAAGCTAGAGGGGATTTGTGATGTTGAAGTGTTATTTTAAACAAAAACATATTTTGTGTCAGAGCAAGAAATGTGTCAAATGTTTTCAACAACATTTAAGAATTGACTGTGTTGACAGATCCGTATCAGATTGAGTGCATTGTCCACAACACATAGCATATTACGGGTGATAATAAACCAGCCGTACATCTGTCACATAGCCCCTAACCAGCACTGCTTCACGGACGATTACGTCTCTTCTTGGATGTGTGTGCATTTAAGACATACTATGGTGTGTTTTATTTTTACTAAACAGTACAGCCCAACCGATATATCAGGCCGATATTAGTCAATTTCTAAACTATTGTATCGGCATCGGCCGATAAATGGATATTAAAAAATTATATATATTATTTAAACTGCCTCTGCCTAAATGATTAAGTACACTACCTCATATGCTGTATATAGTTTATATTTTGCTATTGTTGTTATTTATCAGAATGTATAGAACTTAACAGAATATTTCTTTCCAGTCTTGTTCAAAATTATATTTATGAAGCTATTAAGTTTGTATTTTTATCCATTTTATTTATCAGAACTTTAATATATTTTGATGTTCTGTTGTGACAATAAAACAAATTTTATTTTTAAACTGCATTATCATATTATTTTAGTAAGAACTCGTAAATAACTACAAAGAACTAATGTTAGGGAAATCTGTTTATGTTTTGTTACTTGTTTCAGCATTTTTTTATATATATATATATATAGGCCAATATATCGGAATATCGGATTTTTAAATCACCAAATATTTGTATCGGTATCGGCCTCAAAAATCCATTATCGGTCGGGCTCTACTAAATAGTTGATAACGTGGCTGTATTAACACAGCATTAAACAATTTTTACAATAAAGTGGCTTGTGCCTAGGTGGCAGATATTCACGCAGCCTGCGCAAATATAGCTCGAAAATATTTGATTTATATTTCTGGATGGACGGACTTCAAAGTCAAACCAAGGAGAATTAGTATTAACTATCTGGGCCGTTTAGAAGTTAACAATTAAATTATTATTTTTGTATATCTAACAAAATTGAGTCATGCTACTTAGCTAACAAATGAGACTCAAACATTACAATTATGCCGTGCACACATTAGGAGAGCACAGGAAGAGCTGACAAATAGAAGCCTCCTCACACAACAGATGTCAACAGATTCATAATAAAAGCAGGACAAAGTGTATGTAATCAGTATAAATCGACACTATATTCAAGCGCATAGGAGTGAGATTGAAATGGGTTCTTACACATATTTTAAGCAAACTTTTCTTATTATTAGGGGGGTGAGTGTATTTCCTACACTATGCAGTGCTTATTTTGCCATTAGTACCGGAATTGCAATGAAGACAATGAGTTGTGCTTCCCCAGTGTTTGTCAATGGGCACGCACTGGTCCATCTTTGATTTAAAAGGTGCATTTTAAATTAATTATTTCCCCAAAAAATATACAAACAACACCGCATAATGACAATGTGAAAAATGTGCGTTTTAAATATTAAAAATGTTTAAGATATAAAAAATGAAAAAAGCACTTGTAAAAGGTCAGTGCAGAGACATGTCCTATTCTACTCTGCTGTTACAACTCAGTGCTCTACATTATGTAACGCTGAATATACGGATGGTACAATGAATTACTATTATTATAATAGTTACTCACTCAATGTCTTTTCGGACAGAGCCTAGCAAGTCTTCCCTCTCCCTGATAGCAAGAAAGTTGGCCTTGGTTTTGTGGAACTCGTGTGTGTAGTCCTAGAAGATGGGGGAAAAAATACCACAGATAAATTAAAGCTATATAATTCACCTCATGGTACATAAACGAAAATTGAAATGATGCAAGTAGATCTCGAGTTAGGAAAAAGTCATGATGTAGGAATAGTCTACAGATCAGAAAGGCAAACAAATACCAGAGGAGGGGAAATCAGTGAAAGATGTTTGGTTCCAAGAGTAAGACCCAGACCTGCAGAATGTCCCTGTGTCTCTGGAGGGTGTGCATTAGGGCTGCGTTGAGGGACGTCACCGCTGGGGAGCTGGTGTACTCCGCCATCTTGTCGTTCACTCCTGTAAGCTGAGGGACAGATAGCACAGCTAGCTAAGAGCCCGTGGATGGTAAAGCTGCGAATTACTCAATGGTGGAGTGACAGTACATGTATCAAGCCCATTCAGTATGGAATCCTTGCTTCAGACTGAAATGTGAACCTGAATTAATACAAATCCTATTCCTAATTGGTCCAATTGAAAGTGCCTTTGAGATCCAGCATAGCTGACTATGGAGAAAACCTGTACAATAACACACCAGAACTGGAAGATCCCCCAATCATTGTTTACATCACAGGTTTGGGAGCATTTTGGACAAATTTGAGGATAAACGTTTAACATTATGTTGCCAAACCCAGCAAGAAATGCAGTTGTATTATCAACCGTTTCTATTACCAAGACATGGATATCATCAAGACAGAAACTAAATGAAATAGTAACAACATTAATATTTAGTATTGAGTTCATAGCCACAGATGGTTGAGAAAGATGGTTTTAGTAACTTCTAAAGTCATGTACAAACTTGGGCTGGGCAATAATTATGGAGTTTTATTCCTATCTTTATTCAAGTGCGCATTTTTTCAATTTGAGAGCATTTTTTATTATTATTACATTCCCATTTTGTAATAATTTCCCTCAAAACCTTGCTCTCACACTCAAATAGACACTGCTTGGATTTGCTGTTCTTCTGCTCAAACTTTACACTTTGACTCAGATATGTTTTAGCTTGGACAGATTTCCTGCTCTCAGCTTCAAAAGGTATCCTTGCACTTAGGCAGCTTCTGTGCGCTTTCGAATCTTCTCCTCTCTGATTTTTCCTGCGCGTGCTGTTTTTTTGTGTTACATCCCTGTCAAAATTCACCAACCAATAGAATTTGAGTGTAGGGTTGACCAATGAAATTATCCCTGCCCGTGGAGGGTAGTTTTATTTTACAACGTCCTGAGGCCAGGTACTCAACCTCCATGGTTCCTCCATTCCCGCCCTCAAATGCTTTTTTTATATGCACTTCCCTTGACTTATTAAGAATTTTGAAATAAAAATGCCAGTTGTACAAATACACAGTAATACTTAAATTTAAACACATACATAAGTAAATGTACATAAAAGCAAATGACAAGAAAGACCGGAATGAAATCAAATAAAACACCGCCCCTTTGGTGTGCTGGAGAGTGGAAAACGACGTCACCTTCATGACAGTAAGGAGGACAGGAGCAGTCTAACCACTGTGGATCGTCAAGTACGTTTTTTCAATTTTAATGGCGCTTTATTACTTTCTTCAAATTGAACTGATAGTCATAATTGCGGCACACGATAATAACCATGATGGTAATATTCTTGGCTTTTAAGTGTTGTAGAAAAGAACAAATGCAACCTCGACAGGGCAGGGATCATTTCATTGGTCAACACTACACCTGGAATTCTATTGGTTGGTGAATTTTTGAAAGGGTTGTAAACACATAAAAACATAGAGCGCATGAGAAATACAAGAGGTTATTTGAGTGTGAGAGCAAGGTTTTGAGGGAAATAAATATTCTCTCAAATTGAAAAAACACGCTCTTAAATAAAGATAGGAATAAAACTCCATAAATAATCACCTAACAATGATGTAAGACAGACCTCTTTTTTGAGACCTTCATTTTCAATTTTCAAAACTGCTAATGAATTCCATGTTTGTTAAGTCTTACTTTGGCCAGCAGCTGTTCAATCTCAACAGACATGGTCTCAAACATCCTGTCCTGGGTGGAGTTGTTGAGGAGTGGTGCAGTGTCTGAGCTGCTATTTGACAGAATTCAAAAAAGACTGTTAGGATTCGGTTAGTTTCACAATGTATACAAAACAAAACATTCATTAGTAGTTACATACTCTATGATTTAAACACAAACGGATGGATTATAGACTTCCAAATGCAATGCAATAACAATTCCAAATGTACTGAACTTGGGAATACACAAATACATTCAAACCTGGCAATACAATGACACCTACATATCTGGGCAAAGGCAGGCCAAATGCATCCCACCAAATAACTAATCGTTATGAAAGGACTCTTGGAATTAGAGGAAATATTTTGGTAAATGTCAAGAAAGATTTTTTAATATAGTAATTTTATAGATAAACCATCACCTATTAGAACCTCTAATATTTTTTCTCATTATGTAGGATAACCTGAAGGACAACCCATATTTCACGGTTGTTGATGGTATTAAGTAGTGGGATACTAAACATAACATTTTAGGCCAGTACATGTCAAAGCACCTTGTGAAAACTGCTGTTGTAAAAAGGGCTTTAAAAAAACTTTTGATTGATTGAAATTCAAATATCAGTTACCCAGTTAACATTCTAATATCTATTTCATTGCGTTTACCTGTCTCCTCGACGACCATCCCTGGAGCTGCTGTAGCTGGTACACAATTTACTGAAGGACACCAACTTCAAGTCCAGCTCATTCTCCAACTGCCTGGCTTGCTTCCGCAAATCTGGCCCGCAAAAATTATGGAAATAAAAAGTGGTGAGAAATGTACATAAAACCAGAAAGACTAATTCACAATCACTCATTTGCTGCCTTGCAAATTACTTGGTAGTTACAGAAAAATCTGAAATACTTCCTGAACATCATTAGACTAAGTTGATCATGCAGGTAGGTAGACAGTATTCTAAGGTAACATAAATGTATAATAGAGTTGAGACAATAGCCATAATTAGGCTGTAGTTGTATGTAAAATATGTAGCTAATCATCAGGGTAGTTTTGAATGCTTCCACTATTGAAGAGTTGTTTAGTTGAGATAATCAACATCATTAGATATTGCAAATGCAGCAGCTACTATTCAGAGTTCCAAATACACCATGACACAACTAACTTGCATTGTACTACTAAAAACACTACAGTACATACTTTTGTTGTTTACTGTTGGCTGATATATAAAAAAGGTTAAATAAGTATTCGAGTCTAGCCAGTAGATTAACAGCTAAAAATACTATTTTCTATCCTATTTCATTCTCAACTACTAGACAGCAACCTTTCTACCTGTAGCTTGCTAAGTAACTCGCATTTGTGGCTAAACAACATTAGCTAGCTAGCAGGTTAGCTAGCTGACGTTACATCTGTAGAGTATTGAAAACGCTTTGATTGCTAGCAGAGACTGTAGCCAAAAACACCGTGCATGCTACCTAGCTAGCCTGCTATCTGAGCTCATGGACAGGGCAACGAACCCAACGGCGTGTTTTGATATCCTATATATCTGACAACCCGTTTGCCTTGTGAACCCCGTTAAAATGTACCAAACATTGTTGCAAATACATCCAACAGCTTTGATCGCAGTCTAGTTGTGCCACTTTGCCACCTCACCTTCCCAGTAGTTGCTGCTTCCTCCTGCCATCTTTGTTGTCCAACGTCATCAGCTGACGCTACCTACTTTTCATTTTACAGCACCTCCTAGTGGCTTCAAACAGTCATTTACAGCCGCAAAATGAGTTTACATAAAATTGCCAACATGTTATAATACTGAGCCTATACTGATTGATAGCGCAGGAGGACCACTTCTGTTCTGTCGATCATTAATTCAAACGGACAATGTGTCGGAGCTTCCATTTCGTGTAAACAAAATGCTGGTAAACTGGTTGTATGCCTTCCAGTAGAATATGAATCGTTCTTTTTGCAAATGAATACCCCTCTGATCTTTTTTTGTCATGCATGGTTTGTTTATTTTATTGTTGGTGATTGTAGTAAGCAGCTCCATCTCGTGGTTGCATTGGGGAGGTTGATTGTAACTAAAACTAACTATTTACTAACATTAATTAAATTAACCTCATTCTCCTAGACTAACCAACTAATTCCAATTCCCCTCACAGGACACATTAATTGTTTTAAACTGACATGTAAACATACTAACCTGCCAACTTATGTTTCTTAACCAAGCATTTGGCTACAAAGCATATTTCCCACAAAAGTGTGATGTCCATCAGAATTCACTCACATTTATTAGAATAGGCTCCACCCATAGCAAAACCAACATAAATATAAACAGTCACATGTTTCTTTAGTATTCCCAAAAAACAAATTGAGATATCTTCTACAAAGTCCTTGGAGGACTGGAAAAACCAAACCCTGCTGAATGTCCATACTACTGCATTTGTCACCAAGGCCCCAACAACTCTGTGAATACAGTAACTAAAATCCATTAAGAATACACAATGGATATACATATGCAAGCTTCAATAATTATTACACTCACAGGAAAGTGGCAAGAACTACTGTCGGACGAGTTCAACACATTTTATGCTTGCATATTGGCAGATAAATACATATATGTATCATCATCCACAAGCTATTCCAAACAGCACAAATAAGCATTATGGTAAAGTTGGTTTTAAATTGGACGTTGGATATTTGACACATTCTATTATGCTGCTTGACCTTTTGACCTACCCATGTCAAAACACATCTGGTGAACTCAGCTAACTACCCTACACATAAAACAAAGCTTCTTTTTTTTTTTAAACAGCCCCTTTGATTTTATAAATATTTGTATATGTTAAGAAATGCTATAAGTCTATTATGCAGCTTGACCTTTTCACCTACCCATGTCAAAACACATCTGGTGAACTCATCTAACTGCACTACACATATCACAATGAGGGTAAACCACAGAAGGTCATTGCTGAAAGGGCTGGCTGTTAGAGTGCTGTATCAAAGCACCTTCAGTGAGAGTTGACTGGAAGGGAAAAGTGTGGTAGGAAAATGTGAACAAGCAACAGGGATGACTGCAGCCTTGAGAGGATTGTCAGGCAAAGGGAGCTTCACAGGGAGTGGACTAAGGCTGAAGTCAGGGCATCCAGAGCCACCATGCAGAGACGTGTCCAGGAAATGGGCTACAAGTGTCGCATTCCTAGTGTCAAGCCACTCCTGAACCAGAGACAATGTCAAAAGCATCTTACCTGGGCTAAGGCGAAAAAGAACTGGACCGTTTCTCAGTGGTCCAAAGTATTCTTCTCAGGTAAAGCAAATCTTGCATTTCATTTAGAAATCAAGGTCCCCGAACCTGGAGGAAGACTGGAGAGGCACCAGATCTAAATTGCTTGAAGTCCATTACGGTAATCAGATTATTTTTAACAATTGTAAAAGTAATCTCATTAGTGTAATCCTTTTACTTTTAAAAAGTTACTCTACCCAACTCTGCTGGTAACTGGTTTGCTGACCATGGTATTACTGTGCTTGATTAACCAGACAACTTGCCTGACCTGAAGCCCATAGAGCATCTATGGCCCACATACTCAACTCTGGACCTCGAAGCCAGATCCACTCCACTTTTTCATTGCAACCCTCTAATCTGGGACTTCTTTAGACCTGGGACACCAGGTGAGTCCAATTAATGTTGAGGTAGAACAGAAAACCAGCAGGCTCCGGACCCCATAGGGTTAGAGTTGAATACCCCTGATCTATGGGGTATTGTCAAGAAAATGAGAGACACCAGACCCAACAATACAGATGAGCTGAAGGCTGCTATCAAAGCTACCTGGGCTTCCATAACACTTCAGCAGTGCCACAGACTGATTGCCTCCATGCCACAGCGCATTGATGGAGCAAATCATGCAAAAGGAGCACCGACCAAGTATTGAGTGCATGAATTAACATACGTTTCAGAAGGTCCATATTTCTGTATTATAAATCCTTTACTCTGATATTATGTGATATTGGATTTTACTTTTCCATGAGCTGTAAGTCGCAATCAGAAAGATTGAAACAAAAAAGGCTTGATGCAACTTTGTTTAATGTAACTAGAGTTATGAGGTGTCCCTTTTTTAATTAAATTAAGAAAAAAAAAATTCAGAATACTCAAGTTTTCCTTGCATGTAACCATGGTTGACAGAGGATTAACAATTATTTCAAGCACCATCCTCTTTTAAAGCTTCCTGTCTGTTATTCTAACTCAATCAGCATGACAGTCATCTCCAACCTTGTCCTCGTCAACACTCTCACCTGTATTAATGAGACAATCACTGACATGATGTCAGCTGGTCCTTTTGTGGCAGGGCTGAAATGCAGAGGAAATGTATTTTGGGGGATTAAGTTAATTTCAATGGCAAAGAGGGACTTTGCAATTATTTGCAATTTATCTGACCACTCTTCATGACATTCTGAAATATATGCAAATTGCCATCATCAACACTGATGCAGCAAGTTTTGTGGAGACCAATACTTGTACCATTCTCAAAAAATTGGAAAACAACTGTATTAAAGTACTCTTGTACGCAAGTAAATTCCCATCTCTGAGCAGCGTGTTGTCGGAGTTGATTGGTCTGTAGAAGCCGATAAAACCGGCAGGATTTTTACCACTGCCTCGGATTTCACACACGACTGTGAAAACACCAACGTCATTAAGAAGCTTGCAGGCAACACCATGATTCAGATAACCAACAATGAGGAGTCAGTCAACAGGGAGAAGGTACTGTTTGCAAGCTAATATTGTGGTCCCAAGGTAACAATCTGTCTATTTATTTCTTTTTAGGTTTATTTAACAGGGACAATGCACACCAATAATACATATAAAAATGTAAAATGTGCCAGAATTAGCCAAAAGGCTATTCTCAAGGCCATCATGTCAGCAAGGCAAAACAAGAAGCCATGAAAAACAAACAAGACATTAATAAAAAATATATAAAAAAATTCTCTCCCCTTTCTTTCTTCCTATCCTCCAACTGACCATGCACATTGACATTCCCTCACTGCTCTGATAATGGAACTGCACTGCACACCAGACATAAATAAGGCTTCGTATAGTAGGTGGAATTTTGAATTTAGTTATGGTGCCAAATTGTCCAAAGGAAGGGAGGGTTGCCATGTAATTTCAAATGTACAGTAAATAATTTGTTGCTCAGAATATAGGAAATTATCATACATTTAAGATATCTGCC
>JACXGM010002760.1:0-13288 GCA_016801145.1 Umbra pygmaea | reverse complement strand
TCAGGGAACCTCTTTTTTTCCTAAAACAGAAAGAATATTTTTAGACAAGACTATTTGGGTGGAGTCTGCCTTCCCAGGACCTCTGTGACTCCCAAGATAATTAGCTGAATGTCTGCTTTAATCAGAACATCCGAGGCTCCAGACAGGATCCCCGCTGTCTCAAAGAGCTTAGTAGGAAAAGGTGATGTGGAGATGTAGTCTGTGTTAAACTGTAATCGACGGTGTCTAAAGCTGATTGAGTATCCATTAACGCACTTCTCTAGTCACATTCTGGTCCTCTGGACTGAATTTGATTGAATTGGGACATATAGAAGTCATTTACGTTCATGTAAAGCAGCCTTATTCAACTCTGCATAGCTTTCCCTAGGGCAAGGGTCAAGCCCAGTGACAGTATACAAGATGGACCGAGCCACGCCATTCATTTCTACGGCGATCAAGTGAAGCCAATTAGAAGCACTTTTCGGTGGTAGCCGAGCGTACTGCGCAGCATCAAGCTGAGCGTGATGACGTAGATGTAACGCGAGCAACGTCTCTGAAAGTTGTATATCTTATCTAAGCCGTGCCAAGAGAAATATGAATCATTCCGAATCTTGCCTCTTGCAGAAATGTTATGTGGTCATTTTCACTTCCGGATTTCAGTCTGTACTGTTTTTAGTAGTTTGCCCACCCCTGCCCTAGGTTGTATTAAATGGAGGCATACATCTCTGCACCAACATCCAGTTCCAGCTCCTACATTGCTGCTGAAAGACAGAGGAACGAGATGATCACAAACCTTTTGTTTTATTTCATCAATGTCTGTTCGTGTTAGCATGTCTGTCAAATCACCACATACAAACAGTAAATTCGGAGTTTAATTGAATTGCACTTATTGTTCTCAAATTCTCTTGGCAACAGTTCATTATATACAATTGATTCATTTTCATATATAAAAAAGCAAATATACATCAAAACCCCAACATCTATTCAGAAAACTCACTCAAACACACGCACACACTAAAACAAAGAGGAAAATAACGTAATAATGCCCCCCCCCCCTCCGAAGACCAGCTGGCTACGCTACAATATAGATTGAGGATCGCGTGAGATTGAGATGACACCTCTTTGGATCAGTGGTCCTAGCACTAACACATCTAAACATCACCCAAAAACCGACTCCGTAAGACTGTTATAAACGGTGATAAAACAAATCTCCACACCTTACATGTATACTCGGTTAATAGCAATTCTGTGAACTTCTGTTGTTACAGCTCTACCTTTAACGCTCTGGCACTACTGGACAGTTTTAGTGCAAACGTTCTGCGCCATTTCTGTACAGCAGCGTAGCAATCGACCATAACAAGTTGAGTAGAAATATGACCATCAGATATGTACAAATATATCCTTAATGAGTGACGATATCAAACAAATATACATATAAATGTTTGGATCATTATTAAAGAATGGGCAATTTTCCATTTGAAGCATTATTTTTTAGGTATGAACACTAACGTGGGTTGTGCAAAAAAAAGAGCTTAAAAATAGGATTTTAAGAAAACATTCAATAGTAATACAGTATTTTAATCAATTTCATAAAGCTTTCCTTAACCAATTAAATGGGGATTTATGTCTTTGTCTTTAACATACTGTGCATATATTACTATGCATAGAGCACCTTGAGCTGTATTCCCGAGAGGACACATTAATTAAGACTGAGTCTATCATGTAAAACACTCAGGGCCCTGGATGAATTCTGGATGAATGCTGGATGACTAATGGGTCATCCATACCATTGGAGCACTGATGGGAGTACCTGATGGAGCACAGATTCTACTCTAGTCTATTTACTGTGCTTCTGGTACCCACCGCATAAAACTCCTTTACTGCCCCTGAATTAGTGGCTTGTCTAACACTACAGCAGCCAAGGCACTGTTTGATGCTTATTTAACAAAACTCCCTTCCTTTGACAAAGACTTTGTAAATCGGACATTCATTGAATTATTTTAAAATAACTGTATATTGTTAATGTGTGCTAGTTTAAAGTACAACTCAATAAACATACTGACAGGTTGATAAAGGGTTTAACTGCATAAGTGAGAATTTACCTGTGCGCTAGCGTGTGTGTGTGCGCGCGTGCAAGCAAATAACTAAATAATAAAGTTGTCTAACTTCCCTAGGCCTTTAGTATGCATCCCTGGTCAGAGCCCATTACAAGTTCATTTGGATGATTCTGCTTGGGCACCAGCTGGTGGAGAGTTGTAATCTCTGAAAGTTCACTGACAACCCTAAAAAAAGACAGGGGCTTGAGGCATTTCACTGTGATTGACAAAAAGAATCCCAAAGCCTCTTCTTACACATCCAGCCTGCCCCTACCTCTCTCCAGCAGAACAGAGCAATAGAGCACCATAACTGGCCTATCTGACAATGACAGAGAGGATCAGTACTAGTGGCAATAGATGTGTCGCATTCATTAGGACACAGCATAGGAAAACATAAAAAAAAATGATTGGACAAGACAAGAAAGTTTTTTGTTTAAGTCAATTTCCATCCACTAGATGCCTAAGGAAAATGACCCAGGTTAGCTGTGTGGGCGTGTATTATATGTATGCTGGCTCTCAGAGATCATTGGCGTAAAGCATGTCCTCTTCGCTCTCGCTATCGTCTTGGAACTCGTTGGCCAGCAGGGACTTCTTGGAGCCCATGGAAGTGAAGCGGATCTCGTCTTCGTAGTCATCGCGGTGCTGCCGTAGCCGGTGGAAACCATCCTTCTGCCGGTTGGACTTGGCCGAGCACACGCACCAAATGATGCAGGCGGTCAGCACCAGGGCGGTCATGGAGGCCGCTGCAACGACGGAGAGACGGGAGATCAGAAGAGACACACAATACGGAACAGGAGGCAGGAAATATACAGCATTTAACAAGCGCCAAACATAACACCACCCGATTTCTCTTCAGGCTTACCTGCAGTAGCCACAACAAACGCCCGAGGCAAACCGAATATGCGACTGTCCATGTCAAACACAATGACAACGTAGCTAGCAACCTCATACGCGGACACAGTCACTTCCTGCCGTTGCTGCTCGTAGCCATCAGCTACAGCCTCGATGTTGTGCTTCCCTGGTTCCAGAAGGGCACGGAAGTGGCCTCCCTCAGCCGAGAACACCTTCATACCACCGTTTAACACCAGCATGGCCCCAACGATGGGCTTCCCACTCTTATCCCTCACAATGCCACGCACACCTTTATGGACCTGGGAGCGACACAACAAAGAACAACTGTGATTAATCAATGTTGAACTATCTACATATAATCTGCTGTGGTAAAACCTTAAAAGTAATGTATTAAGCAAATGCAGCAAATAAGCCCCTAATCCTACTTGACTTACCAGATGCGCATTGATTATTTGTAATCTAACATATTTACTGGATGTGTTCAGAAAGATCACAATGACTGCATATTCTAAATAGAAAACAAGTAAATGTGATGTTTTTAGTTTATAATGATGCCTAAAGACTACTTTTAAGAACTGGATTTTTTAGTTCAGAAATTATTTGGTGTAGTTACACTTTAACTCAAATTGGCATCTATCAAGTGTCTGAACTTGTAATGTTTAGCAGTGTTACAGTGCATGTACCCAGTGAATAGATAAAAATAATCATGATACCATTTTGCCAGCAACTGTAAATAAGCACCGCACACTTATTCATGAAGGTTTTGGGAAATACATTATCTGACAGAAAATCGTTTTCATAACATAGGTTAAATGCTAATGATAACACACAGTTGCTGATTTACTCTATTTGCCATTACTGCAGCAAACATTTTATAGGGCCCTACATTATATGTGGCAGTTGAGAACTTTGCAAACACAACCAATTGCAAACAAAGTGCATTTATATCACATGACGCTAGAGGAAGGTCAAGGGTAATACAGACCTCCACCAGCATGCTGAGAAGTGCCTTCTTGTTGTCAGCCCACAGCGAGGCCAGTTGCTCGGCCGGGGGAAACAGACAGCAGCCTGTATACACTGTGATCTCTGGACAGTGGCCAAAGTCGACACTGAAGTCCTAGAAAACAAAGCACAGAGACAGACAGCAATCAAAAAGGGCATATTGTTTACCAGTTACACGTGACGACAGACTTGCTGTGGTACCAGTGCATTTATAATCAGACATTTATCAGGCGCGTATTGAGCATGTACAGTTGCAATCAAAATTACTCAACCCCCATTGCAAATATGGTTTATTGTCAAAATGTACAGATTTTCAGTTGTTTGCAATAAACATAAAATAAAGACATTTTCTCCAAGGATTTCCTAATACCATGAATCCATCTTGCCTTCCAAATGCATCACTGAGTCACCACCATGATTGACTGTGGGCTGGGTGCTCTTTACAGCACATGCTTCAATCTTCTTTCTCCAGACATACCGCTGATCCATTGTGCTAAAAAAAGTTCCAGTTTTGTTTCAACGCTCAACAGAACAGAATACCCAAACCTCTGTGGCTTCTTCATATGATTTTGAGCATATAGGAGCCGACTTCTCTTGTTCTTTGGGTCATTAGTGGTATACGTCTTAGAGTTCTGGCATGGAAACCTACTGCGTGAAGTACGTGCCTTATTGTGCTCACTGAAACCTTAGTGCCTGTTGCCACCAAGTCTTGCTGCAGGTCTTTTGCACTTTTTTTTTTACAACTTTTAGCCATTCCCATAACTTTTACATATATTCCCATAACTTGCAAACTATGCTTCCAATGGTGTCTCTGGTAACATTCAGTGCTTTCCCTATCTTTTTGTTTCCTGTTCCTTGTTTGTGAAGGGCAATGATCTCTTCTCTTAACATTTTGGACCATTCTTTTGTCTTAGCCATGTTTCTAACATGCAGTCAAATGTGATGCTTAACTAACCCCTAGCCAGTTCAGGTATGTCATATGTGTCAGCTCAAGCACACCTCGTGCAACTAATGAAGCCCTTGATTCGTTGCATCAGGTGTGTTTGAGACAACACCTGTTCTGCATATTTTTGCTGTTGTGAGAGATTCTATTCAGGACTTTGAATAATTTAAATAATAAGTCATTATGAGTTGCATTTTTAGTTGGATTTGGGGAAACCACTGCATTTGTTTCATTGCTTTTGTATGATTTTTTCATTGCAAACAGCTGAAGTATACATTTTGACAATAAACCTGATTTGCAATCGGGGTTGAATAATTTGATTGCGACTGTATACTGAATGCAGTTTCAGGACTTAGCCAGTAGGTGTTTCAAAAAGCACAGGGTAACTAACCAACCCTCCTCCACGGCAAGTTAGAGTTACGAAGGGCCTAGTCCATTTCCAGTATTCAAAAATGCTTTGTGCCAGCCGTGCCGGTAAGTAGTCATTGGCATGAAATAATTTCTGTTAGAAAAGCAACAACTACTAGCCTGCTAGCTAGCTCCAGTGTTTCAGCTGTGTCAGAATGCGCCCTACCTAGCAGAGAGCAAGGCGTTGAACGCTGGTCATGAACAAGGCCCTCAACAGCAGATAGAATTAGAAAGGTTGTGGTGAGAAAACATACCTTCATGCTGCCCATGTGACTCTGCCTCTCTGCTGCCCTGAGAACTCCATCTGGAATGTTCTCTGGAAGTGAGAGGAAAGAGCAAACAGAGAGAAATTCCATTTACATTTTAGTCATTTAGCAGATTCTCCTATTGAGAGACAATTTTTCTGCAGTTATTTAACAAATACTAAGTTGACCTGGATCTTTATTTAACACTTTAAACAAACCGCTTAAATTTATTTTACAATATATTTTCCTAGCTTTTTATTAGCGGTGCTGTTGGTACAGACCTTGGTTAGTTCCCGGACATCCTGCATCTCCCAGGAACATCTTGGGATGTTTTCTGGCGTAAGTGTTGGCCAAGTAATTTAGAGTTTCCTCATTTTCAACTGAAAAAAGTAACTATTGGTAAAAAATGTCTTACACATTGTATAATTTAATAATTTCTATTTGAAGCCTCCTGGAAGTACCTGGCTGTACGGGCTTGTCGTAAGGATATGTAACCAAGAGGGACCCTCCATCCAGGGCTACGGAGAGTGAGAAGCCCCTCTGTAAGATCAGGTCCATCACCGCTCTGGTTTCGGGTTGGGCCTTCACGACGCGCTGTGAGGCATTACCTACACGAGCAGCACACACAGGGTTAGTGTTTACTGCCACACTTTGGGAAGCTTTCCAGCGGGTGTCATCACAGCAGACACCTCCATCTACACTCCACAGACGTTACTGACCAAAGAAGTCTGTATCCAGGTCTTTCCCCTGTGTGTTGGTCATTCCCACGGTAGAATTGCACTTTTTCTCTTTGGCCAGCTCTCGTCCATCTGGGTTGATGGAGGGAAGGATTACGATGCGGGTCTCGTTGATCAACTTTAGACGGGAGGAGAGTTGACGTGAGACAAACAGGTGGTAAGTGGAATAAATACAAGCTGTGATAAATAAAGAGATATGTATTTATTTTAAATGTCTTCTATCAATATCATTTGCTAGGATTTCTTTCCCCACCTGTTTACGAAAAAAAACGTTGTTAAATAAAAGACTGTGATTAATGTGAACATTTCGTTAAAACATCTCACCCTGGTAATGTCAGGGTTCTTGCCGTAGTTGATGCAAAGGAAGGCAGCAAACTCAAGCAGGAGCTCCGTGCCGACAGGTGCGTTGCCATGGATACCGGCCACAAAGCGGATCTTTGGCTTAGCTGGTTCTGGCTCTTCCGGTTTGTTGGAAATTTCCAAGGCCCAAATGGTCCTGAACTCCATACTCTGGCCCAAACTAGACAACAGAACTTTGGCTGTTAATTCAGTTCCACAGTCCATCACCTGGTTTTCCAGCAGGGTGGATTTTCAGTGTCCCGTGTGTAGGAACGTCATTTCAAGGTAAAATGTGGTATATTTGACAGGTTGTAACTAAGGCATACCTGTGCAGGGAGGTGATGTTAGGGAAGTTTAGAGTCAGACCCCTGAGGAACTCAGAGAGTTCCTTGTAGGTCCTGTATCTGAAGCTGCTCTCTGTGGCAGTACTCCGAACCAGCTGCTCCAAGCCGGGGCCCAGAGACAGCTTCTTAATCAAGCTCTCGAACTCCTCATCTGGGTCACTGATGGTGCCTTTAGGCTCAGTGTGCACTCGCGTCAGCCGGAAGTCCACAATCTCAACGCCGTCTTTAGGCACGCTGGCGTAGATACTTACAGGGTTGTACCTGTATAGGCCAGGGTGTTAGGTGACAGAAAGTCATTCAGTGTTGTTTCGTTTGCGGTAAGATTGAAGCTGTCCTGCAGGTAAGGTTTTTTTTTGGACTGGTCTGCAATCTACATTTTAACAAGCCCCGAGGTATCCCAGGTACACATATGACCATGTCTCACCCCTGCGCTGAGGCGGTCAGGTGGTACGTCCCAGGAACCAGCAGTCTCCAGTAGTCTCCAGCCAGGTTTGTGGTGACTGGGTGGTCAATCTCCTCCACAGTGATGGTGGCGTTAGGGATGCCTGATCCATCTTTAATGTCAATCACCATACCCTTCACCCCTCTGTGGACCTGGAGATATGCAGCAAGACGGCTCAGTTAGAGAAACATACTAGAGAAATAGAAAAACTATACATGTCCTTCTACATTTGTTGAGTAGGTGAATAAGAGAGAGTGAGAGAGAGCGATAGACGGTCGGAAAACGGTGAAGAATGTGTATACAGTATGTGATAATGGCGACCTGTTGGATGTACTGCAGTAAGGCTCGTCGGTTTTGTTCCCAGTATGATGGCAAGTCCTTCTCCTGAGGATACTTCACACAGCCCAACTCGATGGTCACCTCGAAACAATTTGTGTTTAGGTAGTTCCAGTCCTGCATCCCACCTACCAGAGAAAACAAAGGGTAGTTAGATCTGTGTGCGCACATAGTTCGTCTCAGTTTGATTTGGCTCGGCAGGGCACTTACCTGGAACATTGTACCAATGGGCGCCATTGGTGATGCCGTCTGCAAAGAACTCCTGTGGGTACATTTCCGTACAAGGATGCCCTTTTTTCATCAGCTCATTTTCCTACACACACGCACACATAAAGTAAGGACCAAAAATATAAACAATTAGCAAATTTGAAATGGTAAAACAACTATGGCTCCACTGGGTTTATTATCAGCAGAGATTCAACAAGTTACTGTAATAGATTAGGGTTGGGCTGAGTTCACAACTCATGGGAAGTTCCTCAGTAAGACGCTAATGACCAGGTTAAAGAAGTTCTGTAATTTTAGAATGTTTCCCATTGTTCCAATTGAAGGTAAAAACTCTAAACTTTACAGTGGATTTCCCGTCAAATTACAACCTTTTTTTACAGTGTAGTCATGTTTTCGTTATTAATAGATCACTGGTTAGTTATAAACTTCTATTACCTGGTCAATAGGCTCTTACTGAGGAACTTCCCAAAAGCTGTGAACTCAGCCCAACCCAGAAAAGTAATCTATTACACTAACTTGTGGCATCTCTGATTATCAGAATGTGAATGATAAATGACCTATCACTAATGTGATATTAATGAACTGACTTGACCTCCACTCACCTGAGAATAGGCCCTGGCCAGCTGTTGGAAGACTTCGTCATCAGGGCACCTACTGTATTGTGTACGGCCTTGCTTGTCATTGTCATATGGGTAGTTAACCACCAATGACCCTGCAGTGGACACAAAGAGTATTACAACAAATACAACGCTTTTCTCCTAAAACACGGAAAAACGCTGTCTTTCACAGGGAGACAATATATTACACTTGAATTAACATCACGTGAATAATGGTTAGATTCCTAGGGCCGTTAGCAATGAAAGGCAAAAAAAAATATCAAGGAAAACTGATAATGCATTTATTGCGACTAGATGTCAGACAAAATTGATTGCAGCATTGCTGTTTCAACTCAATTTGGATTAACCGCAATATTTATTTGGAGATATATTAAACATTATAATTACTGAAATGTAAGTGATCCAATGAAGTTGCCTCATTAACATCCGAAATGTCATGCAGATCTGTATAAATTTATATTGGAAACCCACTAGAAAATTATACATTTTATATTGGAACTCCATTTGGAAAATGTTGCGCCCCCTGGCTTTAGGGCATACCTCCATGTAAATTGGCTGAGAGTACAAAAGGATGACTTCTGATCCAGTTCATCACAGCAATGGTCTCTGGCTGCCGGGGCTCAGTAATGCCAACAAACTGGTCGGGAAAGTTGCGGTTTAGATCAAAGTTTTTGCTGTTGTTGCGTCCTATGTATCCTCTGACATCGCCTGGAAAATGGAAAACCAAACACAAACATACAAAAACCTTATATTCTAAAACATATTCTCTATTACAAAACAAATAAGCAGAATACAATCGAGGAACAAATGCAAATAGAGTAGTCATACAGGAGAACTAATGTCAAGAGCAAAGGGTTTTTGCCAAGTCTGTTCATTGAAAAATATTTCTTCATTATTGGCTAGCTATAGACACCAAGAAAACCACAGACGCTGATAAACTTGACCAAGGTTTGATGGTTTCTGATGCACCATTTATCTCTGGAGATCTAATGCATATATTTAATTTAATAATTATTTTCGGGGTTATCCTTAAAGTTTGGAAAACCGCTCATGTGCTGCCTCCAACTGCATATGGGTGGGGACTAGAGTCCTTGGTAATTAAGTTATTGTCATCTGTTTAATTGTCATCCCTTGATTAAATACTGGAGAAAATGGTAAATAAAATATTAATTGCATTAATTAATCTGGTTTTAAACCTGTGCAGAGTGTTATTCCGGCAACTATATTGGCTGTAAATTGTCAAACCTTGGATGAGAAATTAAGCAGTGTTGGTTGCGGATCACTGGTGTAAAGTTTAGCACACATCCTTGTCTTTTATATACTTTAGTTGGCTGGCAATGCCTGACCTTTAGAAGGCATTGGTTATTATAAGGCTGTCACGCAGAAAGATCCTGAGTATCTAACCTTAGACATTTGTTATAAAAACAGCATTTATAGAAAATTCTATCAAGATTGGCTGGCCCTGCAGATACCGCATACTTTAACATTGGGTATACAGGTACGCATATATAGAAGCTAGAGGAATTCCAAATGGATCACATAGGGTTAACTGTCCCATCTCATGGACGGAACAAGCTTCTACCATGCCAATTAAGGGGTAAAACCGGGGGTCATCTTACCCTCTGTGGCGATCTCATAACCGTCAGGGTTCATGGAGGGCATGATGTGTATCCGGGTCGAATTGACAAGCTGTGTGACCTCGCGGTCGCTGCCATAGTTAAGGCACAGGTACTCGATGAGGTTAAGGAGCAGCTCACGACCGACCACCTCATTCCCATGCATGTTACCTACGTACTTGAACTCTGGTTCACCTGAGTGAAGACGAGAGAAAAAAAAGGTTTGACTGTTATGAAAGAAAAGTAGGGCAACATCAGCTGGCTAGAAGATAATGAGGAACTTCCAGAACAAATTAACAATCAGTATTCCATCAACCTACATTAAACATTTATTTCAAAGCTCGGGTTATACTTATACTACAGACCTCAGCAGACCCCAGTCAGTTTAGAAACAACTGCTATAAACAGCCTGATATTGAATAGATGGCTTTATTGCTCAGCAGTACTTCAGTTAGGACCAACTTCACCCATACCTGGCTCATGGACATTGGGGTTGTCTGATATCACCATGACGTAGAGCTCCCTGTCTTCAACGGACCTCCCAACTGAGTGTAGCTGTGTGATGGAGGGGAACATCTGGCTGTACCTGTAGTTTTGATAGAACTCGTTCTTTATCACTATATATATATATATATATATATATATATATATATTTTTTTTTTTTTTAAAGCTTGCAAAACCTAACTACCTTGTGATTATTACAAAATATCTGAAAAATCCCCATCTACAGATGGCCCATTTTTATGTTTTTAACAGTTCAAAGGAACACAGTTTACAGGTTTAAATGCACGGGGTAAGCTATCAACATTTAAATAACAGTACTTCCGCAGGAACAGCTCCATGTCATTATAATGGTGGTGGTGGAACTTCTGTGGCTGGATGGGCTGGTTCTCAGGATGGGATGGGGCCTGAACCTCCTGGTGAGTTGTGGTCTCCTCGACATCAAGGCTCCCCGTCTCAGCGGTGCTACTGGCAGTCTGGACGGAGGTCGAGTCGGCCAAGGAGGTTGTAGTTGTGGTGGGAATGGTGGTAGTGACGGTGGGGGTGGAGGGCACGGCTCCTGTGGGGCCATCCTCCAAGGGTGTCAGAGTGAAGTTGACTTCAACGGCTCTGCCATCCACGACTTGGACACCAGCTACTGTCATTGGCATGTAACTATGAAGAAAAATGTGTATTTAGTTGTGATAAGTTATACTTTTATGCATACAAGACACAGTGTGTCTCTACATTCAGGTGATATATTTGACATGTATTTCAACTGTAAGTGTCAGATAACATGGGAAGTCCTGGTACCATTACCTCAGAGGACTATACAGAGGCAAGACAAAGTATGTCAACCCTTTGGAATTACCTGGATTTCTTCATAAATTAGTCAAAACATTTGATCTGATCATCTAAGTCACAACAGACACAGTCAGCTTAAACCACTAACAGACACATCATGTTATTGTACTTGACTATATTGAATACATTCTTAAAAAATTCACAGTACAGGGTGTAATACGTATTTGAACTCCAAGGCTAATGACTATTTAAAAAGCTAATTGGATTCAGGGGTCTGTTAACCTGGATTCCAAACAAGCTCCACTGCCTGATGTTTTATTTAACACCAATTTACGTGTGTCCCTCAGCAGTTGAACAGAAATTGAACAAAAAAAGAAGAAAAGGATACCAATCCCTATACAAGTTCACCAGCATCACAACTGCTTCTGGTCTCATCATTCTTTACATCCGTGTGTGTTATAGTAAAACAATCACACTTAATATATACATTTTTGCAAGCTGTGCCTGCAAGTTACAACTGTTCCTAAATCAGGATGCCATTCCTACAGCAGTACTCACCCTCCGGCTACAGCTGAGATATTATAGGTCCCAGGGAGCAGCAGTCGGTAGTAGTCACCAAACTGGGCCGTGGTCAGATTATGGTTGATGCCTGCCACTATGATTCTGGCATCAGGCAGAGCTGTCCCGTTAGTAGCATCCTTCACGTAGCCTCGTACACCAATGTGTACCTGGAAAAAAACAGATTCATGTCAGATGAGAAACACCATACAACTTATTTAATGGCAAACAATTAATTTCTCATTCTCAAGAACGCAGAGACTCCCTTTGGCCAAGTAACATTTAGGATATGCTGGATTACTACAACAATACTCATCATTCACTCAACTTTCTTTAACATTGCAGAATGTTGGTTTAATTAGACAAATACACATTAGAATGTGAGCCAAAGGTAATTATTCTTGGGAAATATAAACATGTGCTCGTTACAGTGCCACCATGTGGTCAACATGAATCTCCATGCTTATAATCTAGACCAAGGGTCCCCAAACTAGGGGGTCTAGGGTTCCTGGGCCTAACTGCTTCGTGTGTAAAGCCTACCTGGTCCGTATGTAAAGCCTACCTGCTCCATGTATTTTTTTATTTATTTTTAATTTAACCTTTATTTAACCAGGTAAGTTGACTAAGAACTATTTCTTATTTACAGCAACGACCTGGGAGCAATTAGGGTAAAGTGTCTTGCCCAAGGACACAACAACATTTGGCTCAGTCAGGAATCGAACTGGCAACCCTCTGACTACAAGTCTGACTCCCTACCCACTGAGCCATCTGTGCCCCGGTAAGTATAAAGCCTACCTGCTCCATGTATAAAGCCTACCTGCTCCGTGTATAAAGCCTACCTGCTCCATGTGTAATGCCTACCTGCTCCGTGTGTAATGCCTACCTGCTCCGTGTGTAAAGCCTACCTGCTCCGTGTATAAAGCCTACCTGCTCCGTGTATAAAGCCTACCTGCTCAGTGTATAATTTTTTATTTATTTTTATTTAACCTTTATTTAACCAGGTGGGCACGTTGAGAACAATTTCTCATTTAAAACGGTGACCTGGCCAAGATAAAGCAAAAAGGTTCAAGTACAGACATAGTTACACATGAATACAAATACACAAGAATTACACAGATTGTAGAGTAAGGAAGAAAGATAGAAAATACAGTCAAAATTGAAAGAGGTAGATGTAAGTAAATGTACAATTAGTGCAAAGAAATCAAGATTTAGAGGTAGATCAAATTAGTATACTGAGTAGCAGGCAAATACAATGTAAGAATTAA
>JACXGM010002759.1:19097-45278 GCA_016801145.1 Umbra pygmaea | reverse complement strand
ATCCAGAGTGGAGATGCTAGTCAGGTTGGCGGGTATGGGAAGTGTGCGGTTGAAAAGCATGCATTTAGTTTTGTTGGGATTTAAGAGCAGTTGAAGGTTATAGAAGGAATGTTGAATGGAGTCGAAGCTCTTTTGGAGGTTAGTTAATACAGAGTCCAATGAAGGGCCAGATGTGTATAGAATGGTGTCATCCGCATAGGGGTGAATCTCATACATAAAGAGCAAACATAGCATACAAAGTATTCCTGACCATATATTGGTTTGTTGTATTACATAATCTCTTGGCCTCATTTACTGGCACTCTCTATCTACTGTCCATACTATATACTGTAATTGGTGTGTTAAACAAGACTCAGTCCATAAGAGTGATTTTCATTCCAGGAGAAGCCCTGAGACATGCTCACTAGTGGACCCAGAGTTTAGGATCCTAATGATTCTAGAGTGCTTTGGCTCTCATCTCTCTGTCATCTCCTCCCCACATAGTATCCCTGATTATCAGATCTGCCAGGTCCTTCCAGGTCCTTCCACTTTGCTATTATTCCTTTTTTACGACCCAATCTATCAGTCACAGCATGGAGCAGCCCACCCGTCTTTCTTTACCTCACGCTTCCTCTTCTCCATCCTTTTACAAAATACCTGAAGATATGCCGTATTAGTAGATTATTTCAAGTTGAAGCTTTTAATTGTCATGTTCCTAAAATACAAAGCAAACTACTCAAACAGATTGTTACATGCAGGTTCTTGCTTGACAATGCTACAAAAAAAGATTTTATTTTAAATTTAAAACGAGAAATATGTGAAATATGAACATACGAGATGGTCAATTACGTTCATATTTAACGGAATTTACACGCTCGAATAACGTTAAATATGAACATATGAAGATCATGACGTATCATGTAAATAGCGTGGATTTTACTAGAATGGAGGTCGAGGATGGTGGATGGGCTATTAAATCTGCAACTTTCATGCCAGTGTTCGCAAGTTCAAATCCAGGTGGACATTTTGTGTGTGTTTTGTTCTACATTGCTGCATGATGCAGACAGGTGATTGACTGTTTTTTGTAATTTTAACCCTAAAGTTAATCCTAACCTTAACATCAGTAATGTCATATCTAACCTTAACCGTTAGTAACGTCATGCCTAACCTTAAGCATTAGTAACGTCAGGCCTAACCTTAAGCGTTAGTAATGTCATGCCTAACCTTAAACGTTAGTAGCGTCATGCCTAACCTTAACCGTTAGTAACGTCATGCCTAACCTTAACCGTTAGTAATGTCATGCCTAACCTTAACCGTTAGTAACGTCATGCCTAACCTTAACCATTAGTAGCGTCATGCCTAACCTTAACCGTTAGTATTCTCATGCCTAACCCTAACCGTTAGTATTCTCATGCCTAACCCTAACTGTGAATGTTGCAATATAATTTCAAATGCTATGGAATGTTTGGAATGTGTGGAATGTTCTCAAATGAATCCGCTAAACAAAATGTACAGGGTCAACGTAATAGAAGTACAAATAAAGTCTAATAGCAAAACATGCAGCTGAAAAGTAAAAACACCCTAAATATGTTGGCATATAACGTAATTCATGTTTTCAAAATAGTTTCCTGAGAATGTAAATTGGGAGAAATTCTGTACAGATGTACAGTTGACCAAAACACAGTATCAGCAATCGTCAATGTACACACATATTACAATCATATTTACACAGTGTGTGCAGATGTCAATGGGTAAGCATTTTTTTCCCACCCATTTTCTTTCCCTCCCAAATCCCACTAACCCTGCCTTGGACAGATCTGTGGGATGGCAAGGGGCCATGTCACCAACCACATGTCACAGAGTCGCCGATTCTTTTTGCACTGCTCATGTAAAGTAATTGTGACAAAGTTGGCAAGAGTAGATGTAGGTCAAGTATTTAGCTGTCAGATGGTTTAAAAAAATAAATGCTCTGTGAGCTTTAATAGTTAAAAACACACCTTGTGATTTGATACAGTCCTGCTCTTATTGTAGCCCAATAAACACTGCATGGCTGTGGTGTAAAGGACAGGCTGTAGGGTTTCATCAGGCATTGTTTGGGATTCATGTTCTGGATTGGAAAAGCAGATCCCCAGGGATGTGCTGGAGCATTTTCCGTTCATCTGCCTCCTAGTCAACAATCACCTTCTTTGTTTTGCTGATGTTAAGAGAGAGGTCTACATTTTGTTACTACAAAACCAGTACAATTGCCTATTTCTTTTACTCTACACTGACTTGTCAGTGATAGTTATTAGGCTACAACCTTATACTGCCTTCAAATAGTCTGATCGTTATTGTGTTTGTCCAATCAGAGGAAATTTGAGACAGTCTTGTCGAGAAGATCGGATGAAGAATTCTGTACGAATGAACATGGCCAAACAAGTGAAATTAATTTATTTTGTCTTTTATTTTGTTGTAGAAAAATAACAATGAATTAATATCCAAGAACATTATCTTTCAAAGTTGTTCTGGAACTGATAATGTTTAACAAAAACTAATCTTGACTGCTTTCATCAGTCGCCACAAACTGCCACATTTGGCAAACTATCCACTAAAGTATATTGGGTATAACAAAGCACTGAATGAATAACAATAAATATGTCAAGGGGTGTCTTCATCATAATGAAATAATTTGGTTTATGTGAGAAGATCAAATATTTCAGTAGACTTCAGAATTCATTGTTCTACTTCTGCCTGTAGTCACATCATCGATATAGACAAGTGAGCCTGTTCCACTGGCAGCCATACAGGCCCAAGCAATAATACCCTCTCCACCATGTTTCACGGATGAGGTGGTATGCTTTCGATCATGAGCATTTCTTTTTTTCGTGAATCTTTGTCTCATCTAACCACAATACTTTTTTCCAGATTTGTTGGGGCTCTTTTAAGTGCTTTTTAGCAAACTGTAATTTTGCCTTTCTGTTTCTCAAGCTTATCAGTGATTTGCATCTTGTAGTGTACCCTTCGTCGTCCTGCTGGTGTAGTCTTCTACATCTGGTAGACTTTGATATATCTACGCGTGGATCTAGGAGAGTGTTCTTGACCTAATGGGCTTTTGGCAGGGGGGGTTGTCACCATAGATTGTATTCTCTGGTAATCCACTACAGTGGTCATCTTGCATTCTACAAGGTCTATTGGCATAATTGAGTTCACCGGTTGTTTTTTTCTTGTTACTAATGATGAACCAAACATTTGACTTGGGCATGCCCAGGGTTTTTGCAATGTTCCTAATTGATTGATTTTCGTTTCTGAGTCTTACGAGTGCCAGCTTAATTTGTATCGAAGATGGCTGTACTACAGGCCTGGCAAAGCATCACCAGGGAAGATACCCAGCATCTGGTGATGTCTATGTATTGCAGACTTCACGCAGTCATTGCCTACAAAGGATATGTGCCCAAATATTCACAGTTATTATTTTATTCTACATCATGTTAAACTGTCCAATGATTTTTGGTGCCCAAAAATGGGGGGACCATGTACGAAAGATGCTGTCATTTCTGAACAGTTCATCTGATATGTATGAATATACCCTCAAATTAAAGCTGACAGTCTGCACTTCAATTCCGTTGTCATTGTAACCTTTCAAACTCAAAGTGTTAGAGTACAGAACCAAAATAACAAACGGCTTACTGTACAATAAATTATGGTGCTTAATGTAGTTTCATGTGATTAAGAAGGTGTTTCTGTAATTGATTTGTCCCTCCGGCCTTAGTTTGCCAACCTCTGGTCTATAACTATGTTATTCTCCTATCTCTTCAGCATCAATGCAATGCTGAATATGTGAGGCCCCAATGTATATCCAGACTACGTCTTCATATTTTATGATGAGATAAGTAGACATTTAAAAAGGAATTTTCAACTTCCCATCATTTTAATCAGATTCATATGAAATAAATTCAGGGCCAATGACAGAAATGAAATGGGATTTTTTTTTCAGCAAAGTTTAATCCATCGCCTCTTTCCCCTGAAATACTTTTCATTAACTTTGTGTAGCAAAACATGGCCAGGGGGTTCCATTCTCTTCCTGTGGCAGCACTAATCTTTCCACTGCTTTGGTTTGTGATCCACTCCACAACACTAATGCAACACTCCTTTCTGCATTGTTACCACAATGTCAAATTTTTATTTGAATATTTCTTTGTATTGAACACATAGAGAAAAGGAGTTGTTACACAAAATGGTCCATTAAAATGTCAGTCTGTTCCATAATTAAAACAAAAAAGCCTGAAACTACCCCACTTTTGAATGACCCTACTGGTCAGGTTGCGAATCTGTAGGACGATGAAAATCAAAGAACATTCCACAGAAGTTACAAGTAATGTAAAACCAATGAATATATTACAAAAAGTGTACAAATTAATATCCAAGTGTTTTGAAATCCCTGTTTCTATAGCATATTTGGATCTGAAAGTTGTACAGTATGTTGCAGGGAGTAAATGGAGACAATCGTGAAGGTGTCAAAGTAAACGTGTTTAGTACATAGAGAAAAAAACATAGAAAAAAATACTTTGAGTTTTGTTGAGTCAAAACAGTATATGTATCTGTACCAGCACCTGCTCACACCTAACATAAAACAATGAATGACAAGACAAAATAGCAAACACAGAACTTAAAAAGGACACTAATGACGATAAAGTGAATACTGCCATACCGATTGCTAGAGATCTATAGGACAACGATGGACACAAACACTTAACATGGAACGGGAGCTTTGGTTAACCTAACCACACCAAACCCCTATCAGTCCAGGAGGATGAGGAAGCAGCATCACACCAGTTAGACACTGCCAATAAAGGCTGACATTCAAAATCCACAGAAGGCACTAGTCACTTTGAACTATAGAGTTCATCGGTTGGATCTGGGCTAATATTGATGCTTGGAGCATAGACATTACCATGGAATGTGAACAAATATCTTAGGAGAAATTAGGAAAATAATCATGCAGCAAGATGATGCAAATGATTATGTGGATTATAATTAAATTAACATTTTACCAAAGGTTGATGCATTGTTTATTTTTAGGGCAAAACAAGCCTGACATTTCAATGTGGATATTATATAACATAGAAGTATTTGTTTTTAAATTACTGGAAAAAAGTGTTTGAGAAAATGATTGATAGTAAGCTACTGAAAATTGAGACAACCGTTTTCTCTCTAAAAAACACACAATACGTTGAGAAACAAATATATATAGATGATGTTGTGTAACGTTCATTTTAACAACGGAATGAGGGGACTTATGTAGTTATACTGTACATGATTACAATACTATTATTAAAACTTGAGACAGGTTGGTATATAAAAGAAGGCATAAACTACAGTATATGGTGTTATAGTAGGAATTGGGATGGGAAGAAAATGACTTCAATTATTCAATTATCAGTTGTCACTCTTTTAAACCAATGATTTGTTTACAAGGTGGGACTTTTCAGCTGAAAAGACCTTTCAAATGGATGATCATTTGTCTGATATCTCCCCATTAAAATAATGTTGATAAAAACTGATTTAACACAGGTTTAATTTGCAAATTATATTTGAACTATTAAATATTGTTTAGAAGAGATAGTGGAGAAGGTATTGGATAAATAAAAAGCTCAATAAAAACACTGTAGTCACATCTTCAGTGTCTGAGACAAGTCATCCCCTCTCAGATGATAGAGAATATTCCCATCTCTCATGATGAATTAGAGTTATAAAAATACTTCATAAAGCATAGTAGAGAAGATGGAGACAGCGACGTGAGATAAGGACATTTTAAACATTCTTTTATTCATGAGTGTGGTTAGAATATTTATTTGAAGGTAGATGAGCAGGCAATGCGGTAGACTGTTTGGTAGAGAAGTGCAGATTACGGTCCGTAAAGGAAATTAACAACTTTCTGTTCTGCTCCTGTTTTCATTGACACAGCTATATTTAGTGAGGTGAGATCAATGAGTCAGAAATTCTAAATATAATTTTAAGAAATATAAAACATGACCATGTATCCAGACCCCCCCTCCCCCTCGTCTCAGTCCCCATATGGTATACTGCAATAGTTTATCTGCTGGGGGACATTCTATCCATTCTCATTGATTTCATTGGTTTATGTGACGGATGAGAGACAGTTTACCGATGTTCCTCATCTAATATGGAGGCACTCATACTGCGTCAATGTACAGTACATTAAGTGAACATGTAATGGACTATTACAGACTGAGAGTGGCGCTAGACCATTTAAACATTCTACAGTGCAATACGTTATCTGATAACAATGTTCAGTAGATATTATTGTATACAAACAGACATCCAGTTTTTTTATATTATTGTATTCAAAAAGAAATCACATTTTTAAAAGAAACTCAAAAAGTTGAGAGCTTGTACCCGTTGTAGAAACACAGCTATGTTTTCCGTGCTTTAACAAATTCTACTGATGTTTTCCAATGATTTTTACAGAGGATACATAGCGTAATGGATTATGTAGTGCCTTTCAGCCAAAGGTCAGGGGTTCGATAAACCAAACAGACAAACCTCACCTAATTTAATGTTTCAGAGTATAATATTTTTTTACAGCTTAAAAAAGACAAGTGATGTCTCTTTGAATACAACAGTTTGATGATGAGTAAAACACTTTATTAATACAGATACCGGCTATGTTAAGCAAGTCAAAATATAAAATGGCTGTGAGCCAAACACAACTTTGGATTAACAAATGTTGTGCACACCAATGCTCCCCCTATGGCAAACCACGGTGAGTTTCACACTTTACAGACACTGTATATTTTCTATTTTAGATAAATTGAGGTACTAGACCTAAGGCATAATTAACATTATAATGCCTTTCTCCAATTAACCATATACACACAGTCAGGACTAACAATACTCACTCAAACTACTATCAAGGCCTCTTAGCACACAAAAAAACAACCAAGCTGTCACTCATAAAAGAAAGAATGAACTCTCAATTACTGGGGCTTTTAAGAGCAAAAAAAAGTAAGTAGCACTCTCACCTCTGATCAGCTGCTAATGGTCACCACCTACTGGAGCAAATATTGGAGGAATAGGGAGTGAGAGACACTGAGGAGAGTGCGAGAGAGACAAAACAAAACAGGCAAAGCCTACGGCCGTAGCCTACTACGTAATGAAAAGGGATGTGGCTGTAACACACCCTAACACCACACCTCAGTCAGCAACCACATAGAAGTTGGAGAAGCGGGAAGAGAATCCCGGACGAGCCCCCACTTTCTTATGTACGCCTCCCTGGAGGGAGGCGACCATGACACCCTGCTGCTCAAGGACCCTCAGAGGGCAATGACAGAGGTATGGGGTCATAGTTGCGAGTAAGGACACTTACACAATATGTACCATTTTCATAAAAGGGCTTTTTATTTAGCCACACGGTAAGTATTTAGGGGCTGGACGGGACCTAAGCTAAGAAATAAAAGTTTTAAATCCCACCCTAACCTGTCTTAACTGCCTAGCACAAACAACTAAAATAAAACTGGCACAAGATTAGGCCCCCCAAACAGCCAGGTCACCATTTGAAACGAGAAGTTGTTCTCAACGTGCACACCTGGTTAAATCAAGGTTAAATAAAAATACAAAATACAGGGGGTGGTCCACCCAGATGGAAGAAAACAGAAAACATACACATAGAACACAGCAAATGGCCAAACCTAGGACCTAAGGCTGGGGGATATAACAGTGTCATGTTCTTGTAAGTCTTGCTGAATTTGCCTGCAAAACATATCTGTTGCTTACCAAATAGGTTGCCGCACCATGCAAAACATGCATTGATTATAGACAGGTGTCATATGCCAATCATAGTTTATTTCATGTTATTGGCTTACTTTTGTCTGTCAAAAAGGATTTGGGGGATTTTCGGGGGGGACCAGCCCCTCAGTGCCTACACGCCCCTGCCACCACCAATCATGATTCAAACAAAAGAATCTATGACGGGAAAATCATGCATATCATTATTTCATTTTACATATGTGAGTCTGACTCTGCCCACAGGTGATGGATAAAGAACTATTTCAAAAGACGAACAGCTGTAAATGCTACTCCAAATATTAACTATCAAGTGTGGAGACCTGCCAACTTAACATATTTAAATATATAATTACATTTCACAAGAATACAAAATAGGGAGTATAGACAAAAACAATCCTAAATAAATCTTTGATGCCTTTTTATGGCCAAATGTCAAAACTAGTGTTGGTACCATTCACATTTGAACCGATACCAGTACCAATACCGGTACCTGGAATTCTGTACCAGTACTCTTTGGTACTTTATTTCCATAGAAAAGACATACGTACATAGCTAAAGGTGGCAGCACATAAAATATACATATGTTTATAAGTTAGAAAGTTATTGCTTAAATTGATTACATTTATGCTTGATGTTGGCTTGTTAGCTAAGCTGATACACAGCCGAATACAGTTATGATGATAAACATTAAATAACATGAGTCGTCAACATGTTCTAAGCTGTGTGAAAAATATGCTAGTAAAATGCTACATACCAATGATGCTATAATGATAAAGTAATGAAAAAGCCAACTTATCCCCAACAACAATTGATCCAAATAGGTATTAAATTACCTGAACATGACAATGAAGTTGATGTTGATGCTGCCTCCCTTGAAGTTTCGTCCCTTGAGGGTTCAACGTCTTCGGAGCTACCAATGCATTGATACCAGCACTAACAGTAGCTGTGGCTGCTGTGGGCAACTTTGCTTTCAATTTGTTGAATACCTTACACGCTTCAGTTTTAATGAATATCTGGTTTGACGTGTTGCCATTCTAGCTTTCCATATCACATCGCAAATATTACAACAAGTGTTGTCTGTATCAATTTTAGAAAAGTGTAGCCACACTTCTGACCACTTTCGGCTTGCCATCACACTTGACTGTTTGTGTCACAAATTGACAAGCTGCAGAGGTGAGGTAATCTCTCGAGAGATGCACTCTCAAGTACCAAAATTTGGCACTGATTGATTTTACATTTACCAATACTCGGTAATACCAACGTGATTTGGTCAGTACTGGTAAAAGTACAGGGTTCGGTACCCAACCCTAGTCAAAACGTTTACATTTAAATAGTCACACACAATTGCAAGGCACTCTGTACACACAAACACACAAAAATATGGAGTCAGCTATTCTAGAATTTGCTTGGAAAAAGTAGAAAATAATTATTTGCTCCAAAACATTATTTCAATGTGTTAAAGTGCATTTTGTAAAATACAAATATATATGGAAGCCTATTAATGGCATTTTTCTTTTAAACAAAAAATCTTAAGTAACATTCCGCTAAACTTTCAAATTGAGGCATGTTTTTTAGCAATATTCAGTGTTTTGTTCTGCACTAAAGATGGGTAGTGAAATACACAGATACACGTAGGTAAAGTGTGCAAGATTCCTTATAATAAAGAACTATAACTGCAATTTAAGCCATTAAGAAGTGTATGCCAATACACATGTCGTGGGTTATTCCACATGAATATAAGGTTTAAACATTGTATTTTACAAGTAACATACAATAATCCACACTATCTTAATAATAGGGCGAATAACATATCTTTTCCTTTAGTGATGCTATTCTGACATATCTCTGCACAGGAGGAGGTTAAAAGAAAACAGAGCTCACACCGAGCCCACTTGCCACCCATAGTGTTGTTGCTACCCAAGCTACTTTTCAATCAACCCTGTGATGCAAAGGGGAGTGAGGGGTGCAGAGAGGTTATACAATGATGGACAGGGACACAAACACCGCCTTTGATTATAAAAGCAGCTCTCTCAGTGCCATCTATTTGTGCAGTCCTTCCAGTCTCTAATTAACTTTATGACGATATATAGTTAATCATAATGACATGTTTCCAAAGGGTTGATATTGACGATGATCAAAAAGTATGGGCTGTCGTAATCATAAATGCTTGGCAGTTGAAAGGTGACAGGATATAAAGTATTGTGTTCTTGTTTGTGCATGTGCTGTGTGTTTATCTATTTTAATTTGCATGCATTGCTATCACTTTAAATACTAATTGACTTAAGTGAGAGAGTAAAAAAAGCAAAGACATAAACAACTCACAATAGAGAAAAGTGTGTCCTATTTCTGTTTTCAGATTAGGAATGGTGGGCCATGCTAGGCTGCTCTCCTTCTGTTTCTCCCTCTGCCAGTAGCCCAATAATATGGCTGTCACATTGATTTAAAGGGCTGAAGGTGGTATTATGAGAGACACCATCATATTTACAATAATTCATGAATCTAAAGCAATAAAGGTTAAATTAATAGAACTGTGAGAATAAACTGTTTTTCCTTCCTCTTTTCTCAGTGTCATCACTCAGGGGGAAGGGCACAATTTAATTGTGGAAGCATTTCTGGGCACACAATACAGAGATTACTTTGAAATCTACACCAGGGTGCAGAGCAAGCCACTAGTAATACAATAAAATGAATTTGGAGAAGTTTGTCCATGCACGCTCTATTTGTTTTCATATAAACAGTTACTGGAAACACATATCTCAAAAACTTTGCGTATACAATCCCTCAAGCCATTAACATTTATGAAATGCTTTAAACTGTACTTTTAGAGAGGCTTTCCTCATTACTGAACTAGTAGGTTGACATTTAGTGAAACTGCTGAATACGTTTATTTGTTGTTTTTTTCCAAGTGAGTAAAAAAATGTAGTCTATCTACAAAGACTGTTATGATGCCTGGCTGTCAGGATGTGGTACTAATACATTTATTCATCGCTGTCTGAATTGGTTTGAAGAAGTAAATGACTCAGACATCTCATCAGATGCTCTGCGATTGCTTTTCTTCCTCACATTAAACTTCAGCTCTGTAAATGTTAATGTGGACCAGCAATCGTTTCTTATACACCAGTGGTCCTCAAACCCTTCCATGGAGGGCCTAGTGTATGCTGGTTTTTGGTCTTTCCCTTCAATTAGAGCATAATTAGGACCTAGACTGCCAGGTGAGGGGAGATACTAACCAATTAGTGAGCTACTCCATCAGGCTTGTACAAGGTAAAAGCGAAAACCTGCATACAATAGGCCCTCCATGGAAGGGCTTGAGGACCACTGTTATACACAGTCCTGTCCTGGTGTCAAACCAAGTCCTCTAGCATGGGTGATCACCATGAACACTGGCCCCCCTGACTGGGCAGTATAGAAAACATTCATTTTATCACAAGATCAGAATGGTGCCTGCATTCAAGCCTGATTTTGGCTTGCCATTGTGTTATAGAGCTGCCTTTTCCAAGCCATTCCATCCAACCATATACTGAACAAAATGGTAAATACTGAATTATGTATATTAATATAGAGCATTAATTAAACCAAAAATAAACACTGGAAACATTTTAAAAGATTTTAACACTAAAATATTTGGATATCAGTCAAATTAATATAGAGAAGAAAAACTAAATGTAGGCCCCATGTGTCATGATGCATACAGTATCTGTATTCCATGTCATGAGAAATCTATTGATTAGGGCTTAATTTATTTATTTAAATTGACTGATATCCTTATTAAATGGTATTTGTTCATTCTGTTTGTTTCCATAAAAACTGTATTTAGTAACCAGGCTGTTCTCATGGTGATATGTAAAATATCATACAAAACAAGAAATTTGTACAGGTATATGTTTCTGGAATGGAAAATGCAATGGAAACGTAAAGCCTTGTACACTTACAAAACGTACAAAAAGTCAGTTTACCTTTACCTAAACCTAATCTTAACCTCCCTTTACCCTAATATTAACCTCGATAACCTAGCATGTTATGCCTGAACTTAATATTCCCCAAGTATTTTCAATTGTAACAAAATTTAGTTACCCATGTATTGCCGTGAGAACAGGTAGTTAACATAATACAAAAGATTATTATAGTACGTAATTTTAATCATCTGTTTAATGAGCCCCAAGACTGGTTTCATACTTTTAATAATTAATCAACTCTTAAGAAATTGGACACATCCACCTAATCAATCTTTCCTCCTAATTTTCCTTACCACTAATATATCACCAATCTTTCCTGTAATTCTTCACTGCTACTGTAACTCCAGCTCTTTACTTCACTACCTTCCTCTGACTGACTGGACTTTCTTTCTGCAGAGGGGCTAGATAAGGCAAGGATAGTTTAGACTTTAAAATACTTCTGCATGTCATAAACCAATCATTGCTATCGATGATGGCATGCATATAATGTCTTTTGCTCGTAACTCATTCACATTTTTTGTATCTAAAATGAAATTTGTGGGCCATAAGCACTGTCATCAGTGTCACGTCTGAATAAAATAATTTTTTAATGACCAATGGAAACCCACACAGGAGTAGCATCGGAATCATATCAAGTCTTTATTCATTTTATTTCGTAATTATTAACCTTTATTTAAACAGAGAATTCATACTGAGACCAGGTTATCATTTAAAGCTTAGCCCTGTAATACAGCAGTATGAAAACAACCGGATTGATCAAACAAAACAGAGTTTAAAAAATAAAAAATAAATGATTTAAAGAACACATAGATGAGAAACACACAATTTAAGAAAAATGTTTACTAGTGAAATAATAATATGAATGGCTTTTGAACTACCTTAAAACTAAAGTATATTCTGCAAGTTATTCCATAAGTGTGGGGCAGGGTGTTCAAAACCAGCCTGTGCTATATTTAATACTAGTAGTTTAAGTGTCTGCGCACTTAATTTTTTAAATTGAGAAAGTTAGAGTATTTCTGCAGACAACCTTCTATACAAACATAAATTAGTGTCTGACTTTACTTGAAGTCAGTGAAGTGGCTAAAAGGTGACTAAAAACAGTGCTTCCAAATATTTCAGTACTGATCAGGTTCAGATGCCTCAGTGGTTAGGGAGCGCTGGTTCGATTCCTGCCTGTGCCAAATGTCATTGTGTACTTGAGCAAGGCACATTACCCTAAGTCGCTCCAGGGAGAATGTGCCTGTACTTACTTTAATATGAGCATCTGCTAAATGACTAAAATGTAAAAGATTTGATGCTGACCTATGTACATACTGTATGGAACAAACCATAATCAAGCACTGACATACAGCAAATGTGGCCTGTAAAATGCCCTTTCTTTCATAACAGACATGATTTGTTACTATAAAATATATTCCACTCCTTCACTAGCTCAGGAATATGCTTTTTTAAATTAGAGATGATCGTCTAACCAAATCTGTAGGTATTGGTAGGCAAACGTTGTATAGAAGAACTGTCAGGAGTAATAATTTTGAGATTATCCAATTGTAGATATTTGGACCTTGAAAATCACATTCATTTTTCATAAATCTGTCATCAATGAAATTTCTATTTTTTCCAGTGTTTTGAAAGTTGCTTATTATATCTTCATGTGTGCTTGATTGTACCTGTCAATTCCTATTCTCTAGTTTCCGGTAACGCTCATGACATTAGAAAATGGAAAAGAGTTAAACAAATCCCTAGGTAAGTGCAAAAACGTATGCACACCTACATTGCTCAAAGTAATATAAAGACAGTTTACTGCTTCTGGTTTGCTTTACAACTAATAACCAGGCTTTAAAATAAGTTGGGTAAAAAATGTTTGGAAAAGCAATGACTCATGCTAAGGGGAACATGAAATTCATACATAATGTACATCCATAAATACTATACCTTTTAGTCTGATCTCTACATATTGTAGACACTTCTGTTATCTCAACTAAAAGGTTTATTTTTCTTGAAGATAATTGTTTTGCTTTACAATGTGTCTCATATGGGGAAAATTGCCTTTAATTTATTGCAATTTTCCATAATCATGGTGAGTATGAGAGCAAGCTATATGGGCTGGTGAGTCTTTTGTTACATGAGCAGTGAAAACGCTTCCAGCCTTAATTTTTTATTTCATAGATCTATTTTTGTAATTCATGTCATACTGATTGTCCTTATTCCATTTATTCATAAACCAGTCAGACTGAAAACCCCAGTCAGATAGTGATTTCTTCTGTCACGGTTTTGTGTGAGGTGGTTGAAGGAGTGAGACCCAGGCAGGTAGATGGATGGTTGTTGCTTGTATATATTTGACAATCCGGAAACATACATATTATGTAGTTGCAGGGTACGGCCAAAGCGAGTGCACAACGCGTATACTTATATAGCTCTTACATTGGCACGGACACTGATAGTTAACACATGTACAGAAACCTACCCATAAACTTCAAAACCTCAGCGACTCACTTTTCACAACTTACATGTCTAAATGTAGCTCCCGGACAGCCTTCCACACAGTGATACAGATCATCAACAGAACGTAACAATATTTCAATGACCGACACCTCTCTCTAGTTTGGCCAGCCTTTATATACAGGAAGCTTAACTAACTAATAGAACACGGCTGAACGTAGAAGATACCAGCCTAACCTAAACCCTATCTTCAGAAATGTCCAAACCAGAGAGAGGTGACACAAGCCTTAAAAGGGGCATTTACACATATAAACACAAACCTACAATGCATTGATAAAGAAAACCCCAACTAAACAGAATACATACATAACTAAATTGAACTACTATACATAAGGAGTCCATTATCTCGGTCTTTGTACGCCAGCCCTCCCTGGGCTGGGCATTACATCTTCACTTCTCTGTTCCTCCTGAGTCTAAAAGTCAAAATGGCCCGCACACACACACACACTAACACACACAGACAAAGTTGTGTACATCTAAACTTATGGGGACCAAAAAACATAAAAATCTAATCTAACATTTAACCCTAATCTAGCCCTAATCCTAACCTAAAACTAACCTTCCTCTAATTCCTAAAATTAACCGTAAACCTAACATAGAATGCCTGAACCTGAAAGAACCCGAAAATTGAAACCCTAAACCTAATTGTAGCATTGGCCCTAAACCTAATCCCTAAGTCAGAAATTTAATTTTTCCTTATGGGGACTGACAAAAGGTCCAAATATGGGCATATTTGACACAGCTGCCCTGTTCAGGTTAAATAATGAAAAATAAAAATGCCAATTGAGGAAAATATATAACATACTGTATGACATCAGATGTCTTATTAATATTCAGCACTGTAAAAAAAAATGAAATTCTAAAACAACTTTGATTATAAATTGTTAAAAGCTGTTATTTCTGCTAAAGGAGGCTCAACTAAATATTGATGTGATATTTCTGTTGGGCTGCCCAAATTTATGCACCTGTCTAATTTCATTTTGATGCATCTTGCACATTTTCTGTTCATCCAATAAACCTAATTTCACTACTGAAATATGACTGTGTCCTTCAGTTATTTGATAGATCAAAATGTAATTGCTGATAATATAATGTAATTGTTATTTATAAATAAACATCATGGAAATCTTCAGGGGTGCCTAAACTTTTGAATATGACTGTACAAGCCCAAATGTCATTGTGTATACTTCTTTAATTAGGCTTTGGGTCTACGCAGAGGCCAGTTTATCATAATGTTGGTATATAGGAGTTCTTATTCTCATTATGCCGAACCTACAACTTCACTTTTAGTGTTGGAATGCGATTGAAATAAAAAAAAACAAAGCGTCAGACTACTTTGCAACTCAGTAGCAAGAAGCAAGTTCCCCAAAACAATCGGACATTAACAGTGAAATTTTGCGACCCTCAAATAGATTTTTTGTAATATTGCCAGAAATACACCATACATCCCAATGTTAACTCTCAGACACCACAATGGTAACAAGCCATACAGTCGACCAACGAAATCACAGACACTGCATGTAGCAATGGAAGGACCGTAATAAAACTAACATGAATGCAAAGTGAAACAACATAACACATGATTGGTTGAAATGAAAATGGACAAATACACCAACTGACAAAGATGCCTTAGCAGGGACACCATCTCCACCAGAACAGGCAAAAGTCGTCCAAAATGCAGAAAAACAGCAGAACCTGGAACAAACCACCTACAACCATTGCAGTAAGTAATACTGCTATCATGATTATGCAATGTACTCACCTGTGCCCGGCAACCAAACTCCCACCACGAGAATAATAACAATCATTGGGGAAAATGAACCACAGTCCACACAACAAAACCATACTGACATCATGACGCACTGAAGTAGAGTAAGCTTACGCAGGAAGAGTGTACTGACATTTTAAATACGCTGCATAATTACCATGATTAAGCATGCCATCATGACTGACAATCTCTTCTTGGGTTTCCCCTCTGAACCATGCTATGCTTTTAGTTTATGGATGTATACATTATTATATAATTTTTTACTAGGTTGTTGGACATCCCATTCCAAAACCATGGGCATTAACAAGGAGTTGCCCCCCATCATCTGCGGCTATAACACCCACCACTCTTTTGGGAAGGATTTCCACAATAATTTAGAATGTATCTGTGGAAATTTGTGTTTATTCATTGAAAAGAGCATTTGTAAGGTCAGGCACAGAAGTTAGACGTGAAGCCCTGCCTCACATTCGCTGTTCAAATTGATCCCAAAGGGGTTCAATGGGGTTGAGGTCAGGGCTCTGTACAGGCCACTCTAGTTCCTCCACACCAAACTCGTCAAAACATGTCTTAAGGGACCCACTTTGTGCACAGTGGCAAAGTCAAGCTAAAACAAGAAAGGGCCTTCCCCAAACTGTTGCCACATATTTGGAAGCACCTGTAGCATTAAGATGACCCTTCACTTTAGGGGCTTTAGGGTTCAACTATTTAAACACTGAAAAACAGCCCCAGTCCATTATCCCGACTCCACCTTTGGTAGGGGTGTACACATACTTTTGACCATATAGATATAAGGTTGTCAAAGTTAAGGCGTTAATGCATGTGATTAATTTAAAATTAACGCTGTTCATTATCCTTTTATGACACAGAACATCTAGAGCGAGTGCTTGATTTGGTAGGTTGGACAGTAGCCTAGAAAGTAATGATAAACGGGCTGACTAGTCAATTCTAATACTTAGCTTTTAGCATGGCACGTTAATATTACTTATTTAACCAAGCATTAATATCTCTTTATCTAAGGTTAAGGTTTCAACAAATCATATTAAATTAGCTTAATTAACAAACAACTTTCATGCTGTGTAAACACCACAGCTCCCCCTGATTAACTGATTAGGTAAAATAAATCAAAAATAAATAAATAATAATAACAATTTGTTTTCTGTCGCAAAAATAGATGGCAATTTTTACTGATCGCGCATACAAGCTATATTCATAAAAGCCTTGGTTGTCCTTGATTTTTGATGGTATTTTGTCTTTCTACTATGTTCCTATCAGGCATTATAATGCTAAAAAGACAAGGTGTCACGACTCTTTCTACAGAACTACAATGATGAGCTTCCTGGTATTTCCAAGTACCTACCACATGTTAAAATGTTACATTCTACTATCCATCAGTACATATTTGAGCTGGAGGACTTACTTCAATGTTACAAAAATAAATTGGAAAAAGAAGCAGACAGATGAACTAAGAGGACAAATAAATATGTTTATTCTATTTATTAATTGAGAACAAATAATTTCAGTTGAAATGTATTGTATAGGGATGCTCATAAGTATACTTGGTACCAGAGCTCCCTAGGCCGAAGGTCAATGTTTATAATCACAGATGACTGAGCTTCTCACCATCTCTAAGGGAGACGCCCGCTACCCTCCTGAGGAAACCCATTTCGGCCGCTTGTACCCTGGATCTCGTTTTTTCGGTCAAGACCCAGCCTTCATGACCATAGGTGAGGGTAGGAACAAAAACTGCCCGGTAGATTGAGAGCTTTGCCTTCTGCCTCAGCTCTCTTTTCAACACAACGGTGCAAACTATTGAGTGTAATACCGCCCCCGCTGCGCCAGTTCTCCCACCAAGCTCCCGTTCCATTGTTCCCTCACTCGCGAACAAGACCCCAAGGTATTTGAACTCCTTCACTTGGGGTAAAGACTAATTCCCTACCTGGAGTAGGCACGCCATCGGTTTCCTGCTGAGAACCATGGCCTCAGATTAAGAGGTGCTGATCCTCATCCCAGCCGCTTCACATTCTGCTGAGAACCGATCCAGTGAGTGCTGAAGGTCACAAGTCAATGATGCAATCAGGACCACATCATCTGCAAAAAGTAGCGAACTGCAACCCATCCCCACCCCGACTACGCCTCGATATCCTGTCCATAAATACTACAAACAGGATTGGTGACAAAGCGCAGCCCTGGCGGAGACCAACCCTCACATGAAACAAGTCCGACTTAATGCAGAGAACCCGGACACAGCTCTCGCTTTGGTCATACAGAGATTGGATGGCCCTAAGAAGGGACCCCATACTCCCGCAGCACCTCCCACAGTATCTCCCGGGGGACCCGGTCATATGCCTTCTCCAAATCCACAAAACACATGTAGACAGGATGGGCATACTCCCAGGCCCCCCCAGGATCCTTGCGAGAGTAAACATCTGATCCATTGTTCCACGACCAGGAAGGAATCCACATTGTTCCTCTTCAACCTGAGGTTCAACTATCAGCCAAACCCTCCTTTCCAGCACCTTAGAGTAGACTTTACCAGGGAGGCTGAGAGGTGTGATACACCTGTAATTAGCACACACCCTCTGGTCCCCCTTTTTGAACAGGGGGACCACCACCCCAGTTTGCCACACCTTTGGCACTGTCCCAGACTTCCATGCAATGTTGAAGAGGCGTGTCAGCCAAGACAGCCCCTCCACATCCAGAGATTTCAGCATTTCTGAATGGATGTCATCAATCCCTGGGGCTTTGCCACTGTGGAGTTGTTTGACTACCTCAGTGACTTCCACCAGGGAAATCGATGACAATCCCCCATCATCCTCTAGCTCTGCTTCTAATATAGAGGGCATAGAAGTAGGATTCAGGAGTTCCTCAAAGTGCTCCTTCCACCGCCCTATTACCTCAACAGTTGAGGTCAACAGAGTCCCACCCTTACTGTATACAACTTGGATGGTTCCACGCTTCCCCCTTCTGAGGTGGCAGACGGTTTACCAGAAGCACTTTGGTGCCGACCGAAAGTCCTTCTCCATGTCTTCTTCAAACCAAGGAAAACTCTATATTTTACAGTGAACAATTCCTCAATATTGTATATGTCACTTTTCCCAATTTTGTATAAATTTGGACTCTGCTATATTATGTTCACAAGATCTATAGCTTTTAGGGCTGACCAAACAATATAGAGTAGCATTTATAGATCCATAACAACCACTTCTAAACATTTAATGGAGCTCCTGGCTAAATGCTGACCATTGAATAGAGGATCTGTATTGCTTATAAAGTATTTCCTTTTCAAAAATATCAACCATATGTTTCTCTTTGCCTCAGGTCCAGTGTAACAAGAGGTTAACTTTGGGTATGTTTTTAGGTGGAATTTGAAAATTAGGGGGCGATCCTTAAGAGGTTAAATAACAATCCCACTTTGAGATCTCATATCACAGGCTGTGTCCCACATAAAGACTCAATTTTGGTTTCAGTTTATGCTCAGAGAAGAACAGTGCATTTATAGCTATAGTTTATAAATCTATCTCATGCAAAATGTTTTAAATCGTGATGAAGCAAAGTTTAGGTTTGACCATGATTTGTATTGGTTAAAAACAGAACAACATTTTTTCTCATACAGTGCGACACTATTTCAGTTTTTTTAGGATTACCAATACTACCATAATCCAAATGTTTTAATTAGAGTAAAAAAGTAATTAATCTCTTACTATTCTAGGTTACTGAAACAAAAGTGAATGTAAACACTGTCTGGAATAAGAACAGACGTCTGACATTACTAGGCTTGTTAAAGTACGTTTTTATTGTATTTCAAAAACAAACATTTTTGTCATTCATCTACATTAAAAGTGTATATGTCCAGAAAAATAAAATAATGTTTTTTTTAGGCTCTACTGACAAGTATACATTTCCTCCGCAAGCCTAGAAATTGGTGGCGGGACACATATAGCTCCAGACTGATTTTTTTGGCTAGCTATGTCCCGAACGAGGATGCCATTGTATTAACGCTGTCTACACAACACAGCCTAATTAGGTATAATGCTAGTGTAATATTTCCCACTAGAGCCAAACAGAGGTTTGGTTAGGTAATGCTTTTTGCTAGTTGGCAACTATACTTTGATTACTTATTGTTTCCAAACATAGCTAACATTTCTAATTAATACCCACTGACAGGACAAGTTTGCTGTTTTCATATTTGTCCATAGCATTTGTTGTTGTGTTACCATGTCCGTAAAATAATGAATTAGTAAACCGATTGTACAGTCAATTGTAGCATAACAAGCTAAATATCTCACTATGAACCGAGAGAAATTCATTGTTGTCACAGTCAACAATCTTGTGTTGATAATTTTTACAAGAATATTTGGTGAAAGATTATTGTTCAATCTGTAACTACTGAAGCAAGAATATAGCTCCCGGACGATTTTGCGACTTGTTTTAAATGTTACTAGTTATGGTATATTCTGGCTAACTAAGCCATGGGTTACATCCGATGTCGTTGGAAACAACTCGCTAGGGGCGGGGACTAAGTTTGCTTTTTGAATGAGTAAATGGGAAAAGTATTGTCGGTTATTTATGGGTTGCATTGCCAGGGACGGCGTTGTACTGTATATGACATAAATCATCTATGTTAATGTTTATAAATATTATATTATAAAACTGATTTACTGTGAAATACTCATTTCTGTTGCATCTTTCAAATGTTGCTAATCATCCACCAGGAGAGCTACTGTGCAGGTCCCACCTGAGCCAACTTTAATCACATTGTACAGTAAACATGAGCTACTGGACAAAACCATGATAAAGCATAGGTTTGATTCAAGATTCCACACCGAGCTTCTGTCCAGAATGAGGGGCTGACATGTGTTTTATACTGTAGCCTTTTATAGCAGTTATTCTATCTGGTGCTGTGTAGTGGAATAAAAATGTTTACAGGATGGATTATTGCAGACTTCAACACTTCGCTTTAGGGCTGGCATTCTCTCACACCTTATTCAACAAAGTACTTCCTGAGAGGGAGTTAAGGCATCCAGAAAGGGGGTCAGAGCATCACAACCCATCACTGGAACACACAGACAAGCCTAAGGTTGAAGACACCAGATCAACTTCAACTTATGTGACTCAACAAATACTGTACCAAATAATATGACGTTGATGTTTTCTTGATTGTACCATAAAGGTAGATTTCTATTATTATATGTACTACAAGGTTAAACGGGTCATGTGATTTTCCACAGGTTTAACTATGAGCGGACCAAAAGCAAAAGGTCCACAGAGACATTTAAATTGAATACAGTGTGTGCAGCCTGTTTCTTTTGTTAAGACCAGGTTGGTGCCTTAAAGTCGGTGAATATGTAATGTAGATTTGTCGATACCGGTCCTTTTGTTCACACTCTCGATAAGCAGTGAAATGTGATCCCCATTTTTACATGCCGTGGGAGGGAGGTGATACCTGAGAAAGGATAAGATGGAGAGAGGATAAAACTCACTGTTTTAGTTTGTTCGTGGAGTCTATCTTAACCGAGACTCCTGGCATGCGTTTCGTTGCCTTGTGTCAGAGTAGATTAATCAGACTAAACTGTACAGTATTTGTTTAAACCGTAAGTGGGTTTTAGGATTTTAGGATGACGTAATATTCTTGGTATTGCTTTAAACCATGCTTTGTTTGCGACAGCCCAAGTTCATTCCTACAAATTCTTCCGGTGGAGATATCAGGGAAATCATTGTTAACCTATTATCTTCCTGCTCATAGTGTCTGCTTTGATCACACACATACATACACTTCAGCGAGGTACGCGCTCTACGACTACATCACTGGCAACAATTGGTTTCTCTGGTCACGGGAACACTCCTTAGCTGGCTACACATACTGATAAACAATCAATATGGAGTCAGATATTAACATATTACGTTAATAACTAGGTCAAGACGATTCTCACTACACTCTTAAGCATTCCTAGCATATCTTCTCAGGACATTGCCTTAAGGAGGAAAAAGGGAATATATTAATTAATACTATTTCTTCATAAGTATATATATATATTAATTATATTACTCTTCCCACTACACCTTGATCAAGAGCACATTGGTAAGAGATGGTAGAATTATGGGATGAGAAAACGGCATTCTTGTGTTTACATCACATATGCTAAACATATTTTTATCTTTTCAGCATAAGGCACACATAGTGAAAACTGTTTATTTAATTTGAACATATTCTAGAATTAATTGCAATTAACTACAAGAAATCATGCAATTAATTGCGATAAATTATTTTAATAATTTGAAAGCACTAATATATATAAATGACTATAGAAAATCTTGAACCTCTATATTTTTGGGGTATTTGGTCATGTAAGTGAATAGTTAAAACTTGGTTGAAGCACCTTTGATAGTAATTACAGCTGTGACAGGATATGTTTTTACCAACCATGGACACCAATTTCACCATTCTTCCTCACAAAACTCAAGCAAATTCTTTGGAAGTATAGATGGACAACAGTATTCAAGTCATGCCACAAATGTCTGATTGAATTTAGGTCTGAACTCTGTCTAGGCCACTCAAGGACATTTGCTTTTTCATTCCTTAGCCATTTCACTGCGCATTTGGTTGTGTGCTTCAGTTCATTGTCATGCTAAAAGGTGAACATCCATCCCAGTTTCAGCTTACTTGCAGAGGGCAGCAGGTTTTCATTATCTTTTTTTGGCTCCAACCACTAATGCTTTACTCATTGCTCTACACTACTCCGGTACTCAAATGCATACTTATTGATGCTATCAAAGGACTGACAATGATATTAACGGCTGAAATCTGTAAATAAATGACTTCAGAAAAAATGACTTCAGAATATGACTAATTGAATAAAATGAATAATAATAATGACAACATCAGTATTGTTGTTATTGTATATATTTTAGTTATTAAATCATTCAAACAAGATATTTGAAAAGCATGCAGGGCATCTGGAATGTATTCACTTTTCCCACATTTTGTTATGTTACACGCTTATTCCGAAAATAAATTAATAATTTCCCTCAAAATTCTACAAACAATACCCCATAATGACAATGTGAAAGAAGTGCATTTGATATCTTAGCAAATTTATTAAAAAATAAACAACGAAAAAAGCACATGTACGTAAGTATTCACAGCCTCTCTCAATACTTTGTTGAAACACCTTTGGTTTAGTTTCTCCCATTCTTCTTTGCAGGACCTCTCAACTCTATCAGGTTGGATGGGGAGCTTTGGTGCACAGCCATTTTCAGATCTCTCCAGAAATGTTCAATCAGAAAAGTCCAAGTCTGGGCTCTGGCTGGGCTATTTAAGGACATTCACAGAGTTGTCTTGTAGCCACTCCTTTGTTATCTTGGCTGTGTGCTTATGGTCGTTGTCCTGTGGGAAGATGAACCTTCGCCCCAGTCTGAGTTCCAGAGCGCTCTGGAGCAGGTTTTCAGCAAGGATGTCTCTGTGCATTGTTGCATTCATCTTTCCCTCAATCCTGACTAGCCTCCTAGTTCATGGCACTGAACAACATGCCCACAGCATGATGGTGCCACCACCACGCTTCACTGTAGGGATGGTATTGGCCAGGTGATGAGCGGTGCCTGGTTTCCTCCAGACATGATGCTTGCCATTCAGGCCATAGTGTTCAATCTTTGTTTCATCAGACCAGAGAATTTTGTTTCTCATGGTCTGAGAGTCCTTCAGGTGCCTTTTTGGCAAACTCCAGGCAGGCTCCCATGTGCCTTCTACTGAGGTGAGGCTTCCGCCTGGCCACTATACTATACATGCCTGATCTTTGAGTGCTGCAGAAATGGTGGTTCTTCTCCAAGGTTCTCCTCACAGAGAAATGCTGGAGCTCTGTCAAAGTGACCATCGGGTTCTTGGTCACCTCCCTGACTAATGCCGTTCTCCCAAGATTGCTCAGTTTGGCCTGTCGACCAGCACTAGGAAGAGTCCTGGTAGTTCCAAACTTCTTCCATTTACAGATGATGGAGGCCAGTGTTCATTGGGACCTTCAATGCTGCAGATATTTTTCTGTACCCTTCCTCATATCTGTGCCTCGATAAAATCCTTTCTCGGAGGGTCTACAGACAATTTCTTGGCTTGGTTTGTGCTTTTACATGCACTGTTAACTGTGGACCTTATATAGACAGGTGTGAGCGTTTCCAAATAATGTCCAATCAACTGAATTTATCACAGTTTTACTACAATCAGGTTGTGGAAACATCTCAAGTATGATCATTGGAAGCAGGATGCACCCGAGCTCAATTTGAGTGTCATGGCAAAGGCTGTGAAAACTTGTACATGTTTTTTTCAATTATTTTAAAATATTTAAAACATAAAATAAAAGCTGTCAATGTGTCAAATATCAGTTACAGCTTACAATATCAGTTACAGAAGTAAATTCAGAGTTTGTGTTGACAGCTTGATCCTGCTTCTTGAAGAACAGTAAGGAAGCCTCAAATGTGTTGTGTTTTCCTCTTTCTTCTATTTGTTCCATTACCTCGAAACTTGCCCGGGTCCTTCTCCCTGTGTTCTGGGACTTTTTTTTTTACAAATGAAGCACTGACATACACCATATGGCAAAATGTATGTGGACACTCCTACTAATTGGGGAGGAGTGATAATGTTCTGGGGCTGTTTTTCAGGGGTGTGCTAGGACTCTTATTTCAGTGAAGGGTCATCTTAATGCTACAGGATATAAAGATATTTAGACAGATGTGTGCTTCCAACATTGTGGCAACAGTTCTAGAATGACTGGTTTGTTCTAGAAGGACTGGTTTGATGAATTTGGAACTCAAGTGGTTACCTTTGCAATTAATTGAAATGGTGATTGCAAGCCAGGTCTTCTTGTCCTACATCAGTACCTGACCTCACAAATGGCCTTTTGGTTGAATGGGCACAAATTCCCACAGACAGACTAAAACATCTTGTGCAAAGCCTTCCCAGAGGATTGATAGTTGATATAACAACAATGCAGGGGGAGTGGGGAATCCGTAGTAATTCCCATGGTTATGGAATGGGGTGTGCAAAAAATGTACCATTCACAGGGTCCAATCTGTCAATTACTTACTTCTGCCAAGGACATTAAACTACCAATTTTATGATTACCTTCATACACCCAAAGTAGAATCTAATCCTTTAAGCATGTTCGGCTGCCTGGAGGAATGTAATTTTCCCTCTGAACCGAGAAGACTGACTTTGTTAAGGTGGCGATCGCCCCTGGTCTCTCTGGTAGAAAAAGAAAAATACAATTCAAAGGTAAAAAAAATTGGAATGACCCATAGTTCGTCTTCTGATTCCACAACCCTCTGGCTTCCTCTAACTGGCTTGGGATGTAATTTTATCTGTATTGTATGTGGCTAGACAGGTGTGTACGTGACAATTTTGTGTTTCTACTAAAGACAACTGAGGACAGTAGTATCAGTCTTTCATTTTTGCTTTAATAAAAGACTATGTTGCATAGTGAAATTTTAATTCATAAAGGTGTATATGTGTATGATTCAATCTGGGACTTATTGCTAAAATTATTTTCTAAACCTCAAATTTTGGTCTATGTTGTATATACAATATATACATCATTTAGAATCACTATATTACCTTAGATAGCCATGAAGTTTGAAAGCATGTGGTTTGGATAAAATGAGGTACGAATCAGAACATATATTTTTTGACCATGTTTGGCTGGACCAATCCAATTTCACAACCGGTGGTCAAGAAGCCACATTTCTATTAATTCAGATGGAATTCACACAAATAAAATGGTGTCACCTGATTATAAGTGTGACATTACCACATTCTAAACGGCCTTGTTAGGGATTAGTGCATACCACTAGATGTGTACAGTAATTTCCTGGCATTGCCGTGTCTGTGGGCCAATTTTTGCAGAGACATGGCCTTGATTTGAAATGGAATTTGCAAATTCACATATTTACATTATATTATGGATTTTTCCATTCGGAACTCGCAGTGGGTAATGGTAAGAGGGAATATAAAATTATTTTCTGTTCATCCTCACTTAAACACTGAACATCCAGCAGTTAACACAGCTACACATTACCTAGGCTGGGATACACACACACACACACACACACACACACACACACACACACACACACACACACACACACACACACACACACACACACACACACACACACACACACACACACACACACACACACACACACACACACACA
>JACXGM010002759.1:0-18997 GCA_016801145.1 Umbra pygmaea | reverse complement strand
GGCAGTACATTGCCTCATAAATTAGTATTTTGTTCCGAGTCTAGGTTCTGCCCTTCTCCTGTCAGGCTAAAAGATGACAGGCTAAACACCAAACTCTACTCCAGGGACAGAACTGTCTATGATGACAGTGAGACCGCAGCATCTCCACGTTCACAATTAACTCAACTCATTATGATGTGGACAGATATTTTACAGACATTTCAATATGGCCAATGGCCCTGAACCTATTTACCGTATCTAAAACAACACTTGTCTAGTAGCAGTTGTCACAAAGTGCTTTTACAGACACCCAGCCTAGAACCGCAAAGGGCACGCAACAATATGAAACTGAAGCACGATTGTAGCGCAAAGCCTTCTTTTGTGCTACTATCCATCTATGAACAGATATTAAAGGGTTGTTGTGATACACATTAAGATTCACCTCAGTCAAACCTTCAAGCGTCGAACTATAACAATTTCTACCCAACGTGAGGTAATTTCCTCTAGGTCTCCCCTTGCATTAGTCTTGTCTCAAGTCCTCAGTTCTGTTTTTCATTACTTTGCCATCAAACTCCTTTCTCAACCCATAAATAGAGATTAGCTAATAATGAATAGTGAAACAATATACTGTAATTAGGGCATTTGCTTTATTTTTCATAAAATAATGGATATTCGAGACATGCAGTCCTTGCAAAAGAAATTTGATTACATACTGTTGTCCTAGAATGTAAGGTAATGATTCAATGGAAATTTTATTTTACTTTACAATATGAACATCAATCCCTGCTTTAGGATTTATTTATTTATTTGAGTATTATTGGATGTTTTTTTGTTGTTGCCTAAATCACATTTACCTTGCAATTGCTTGAACAACTTGGTAACCCCAAACTCAAATCTCATCTACTTCTGTAATGTGTAGCTCGTGGAGAGAATGAGGAAGCAATTGCAAGTGAACAAGGTTTTTTACTTAGAGAAAACAAATCCCTTCAAGGCTGATTGATGCTTCATATCTTCCAGAAACAAATGTGTGTTACCATGTGAAAGAGGGAGTTCTGCCGTAAAGAATATTCCATGTGGGTCCATGTGGGTTCATCACAGCCGGAGATATCTAGTGTCAAAGTTGGGTACCTCTCGTCGAATCTATATTATTTTTAGACAAAAACATTACAAACAGGAAGCAGGAAGTGAAAATGACCCCGGGGCATGCCAATATGGATGTTACAGGGATGTTTACTGTGGTTTACATGCATTCTACAAAAAATTACAAAATCATTTACAAACCTTTTCTATTTTTTGGCTCTATATGACAGTGGTTCTCAAACCTCAGCCATCTCACAGTTTTGTTGTAGCTCTGAACTAGCTCACCTGATTCAAGCAGGTAAGGGCTTGATGATTAGTTGAAAAGTTGATTAAAGTGTGTTAGCTCTGGGAAGCATCTAATATATGGCATGGCTGGGGGTCCCCCAGGAGAGGTTTGAGAACAACTGCTATATGACATCATGCATGAAAATCATTGTCTCAAAAGGTTGGAATTTACTTATTCACCCTGTAGCCAAGTGTTGTCCGAATCCAGATCTATAAATCACTTTTTGTAAGACAACGTATGACCCTTTCAGAGGCCAAACTATCAACATAGTGCCAGGCGGACTTCAACCCCCTTAGCACTATAAGTTATAAATAACCAATGCACAGCTTTCACCACTGGTTCCAAACATAGATAATGACCGACTGGGGGGATTTTAGGCTCTCCTAACGAGTCTTAATCAGTCTGAGTGAGCGCAGCTGTGCCAAGTTGCACACTTCTCACCCATGTGGCAGCTACGATCTACCAAATCTCGACAGCTTCTACATCGAAAAAATGCAAGTTGTGATGCTTTAAAGTTAGCTGAGCATAATCACAGCTAAACATGATTGCCCAGGAAAGTGTGGTAGAATTGTTAACCATCCGTCTTCAGTTCTGTTTAATAGCCCTTTGAAGATCGTGAGGAGCCAGGGGGCATCAGAGAATGACTGCCCCAATAGAATACCGTCTCTTGCATACACACAAAGGAGATTCTATTGATAGGAAGATCTCTCCTTTATTGAGCTTGTCCTACATAGAGGCTTTTTACACTACGATAGATGTCGATAGATTTCAGCAACATTTACAAATCTGTTTAAGCCGAGCTCGAAACGAGACACAATTGTAGTGTGTAAACTTGCAGGTCTCTCTCAAATTCCACGCGACCTCCGGAGGTAGCGCGCAAGAAAAATTTTAACGATCCCACCTGGGACATTGCTAACGGGGGAAATTCTTCAATGTAAGTCAATGGGCTGGGGTGGTTTCAGAGCGAAGTGCTCAATCACCTAGCTCAAGATGTCTTGAATGACACACCCTCAAATGTGCAATTGCGGTCTAGAGACATGGCAGTGTACAGTAAATTCAAACACTATGGAAATTATTTTGTCTCGGCTCAAGTGGACTCAAAAATCTAGTGCCTTTTGTCTTTAAGAATGTCTCTGTAGGTGGTCCTGAGCCTATGGTGTACCATTTGGTTCTGCTCTCTTCTTTGTCTCCACCATGTACTGTCTATATAGGAAACATTACAACGTCTGTTTCGGGGCAAATCATTTTAGCAATGTGGTTTTGTATGTGCACACGTTAAACCTTAATAAACTCAGCTATATGATTTGACACTGTGTCCAGGTGTTTATTCTTTCACAAAAGACTGAATAATTTTTACTCATTCCAGCAAAAGTAATGTTAGCTAGGTAAAAGTAGACTATAGCTAAGTACATGTAAATCAGTGTTCTGAGATCCGAACAGGTAGCTAACGTTAGTGGATATTTAGGGGGCGAATTTGACAGGCCTGAAAATTTGCACTTTGCTGCTAGCCTTTCAGTTCCTTGCTGCTTGCCTAGTTTATAAAAACAATGATACATGATGAAAACGTATGCCAGCTCAGCTGTCTACAATTGCTCAATCGAATCTGTGCAGGTCTGGAGGGGGTTGGGCGAGGGCCCCTGAGATGGACCTGTTTCTTCCTGCAATTTGTATTAAAAAAAAGACTAGCTATGATTATCATTTACCACCTGTTTACGATTACTTTATCCAATCATAGCATGTCTGGGGTGGTTGGCGTGGGTGTTGGTTTTCGATTGTCGAGGGTTTTTTGTAGTGGCAACCGCTTTGGCTAGCATTTTATAGGCCAAAAACGTTCTCTCTTTACCTCAGCTAGTAAAATAGTTTGCTTATGTCAATTAAAGGAAATTTGCTAGCGAGCAATGAATTCCAAATGCAAAATTAGAGTAATGCTGGCCTTTGCTAACCATCGATTTCCTTTCCACCATCCCCCTTGGACAGTTGGTAGCCTTTCAACTACTGGCAGGACATTTCTACAAAATTTTAATTAAAAAACATGAGTGTTCAAGAAAAACATTACATGTTCACATGCCTACTTAGCAGGCTGCATAGCCTATGAAACTTGTAAGAACCCAGCAAACATGGAGCTGGCGGACCACCGGCGGTTACAGCTGATGGTCCGCTAGCTTATTGCTCATCGTTTAACGGGCGGTCCGCCAGCAGGAGTGTTGGCGAATGAGCGGTATTCCGGTGGGTAAGCAGAGTTTTAGACAGAGGTCCTCTGGGAATCCTACGCACTCATACTGTTGTTCCAGTTAGTCCATTGCCTGCGTACATGGTCTATATCCTAGGCTAGGCTTATGTTCTAGATATCTATCAAATGAAAAATATTTTAAACTATTTACAAATTTGGTTACAACAACATTCAAATACAATACAAACACAGCTAAGTTTATGTTAAAATTCAAAATTGAATTCAGTTCTAAAACATATATTAAAGAAAAAAGCTTGTCTTTTTATACTTTAGACAATTTTTCAGGGTCTAAAACGCTGTTCACCTGCCGGTGGACCTCTTGGCCGGCAGTGGACCGCTGGTTAAACGATGAGCAAACCGCCTGGCGGACCACCAGCTCTGCCTCTGCTGGCCCGCCTGTGTCCCGCCAGCTCTATGCTAGCTCGGAATGACTTTGCAATCGATGCCCATTTTGTCCTAACAGTGCTGTATAAACAAGCAGAAGAGCGCTTAGAGGCCATTTTGTCTTAACAGTGCTGTATAAACAAGCAGAAGAGCGCTTAGAGGCCATTTTGTCTTAACTGTGCTGTATAAACAAGCAGAAGAGCATTTAGAGGCAGTTGGATTGAAAAAAAGAATGGAAAAGTTTTGAGTTTGTTATAATGACTGAAAATTTTGGAGACCACACATATTGTTTACAAAGTGATACAGAATTTAGAGATTTTTGAAGTTGTAAATCCCATTGGAATATTCTGATAACACAGCTGGCAAATTTTCCTATGTATATAATGTATTATCTTGCTTTTCTGCTACTAACGTTACGCCACTGTGTGGGCTAAATTGTATTTATTTTTTGCTGCCGCTGTTAATTCTGTACATTCCCTACCAGTGGGGCAGTCTAAAATATTTGATAAATCTTGCATGCAGTGGCGGACTGGCCGTCGGGAGCACTGGGACATTTCGTTTTGGCCTGCTGTGAATTGTCAACCTGACGAGCGGTAATAGCAAGTAGGAATGAGTTGATGGAGAATCCATGCGCATCAAGTGCAACTCTCACGCTCTTGCTGCAGTGTCCTTGCATGTGGGTGCAAGCACTAAAAATTACATCAGGTCTCTCCACAACACAAAAGGTAATTCTGCACAGGCTTGGATTGAAGTACTGTCCGTGCAAATATGTTATTCTGCCAATGATAGGATTCCATTAAATTTACATAATCTGTTCGTTTACGTCACTGTTCTTAAGGTTATTGAGCTTGTTGTGCTATTTTCTCTGTGCAAGAACGAGAGCGCACTGTCCGCTTACCAATCCATCTGGTCACGGCTGGGTCGTTGCACATAGCACTTAGCTAATATCAGGGTGACTGAATCACTTTCAATAAATAATTTTTGTAATTATTAGTTTATTTTTTCTCCCCTCCCAATTCCCTCTAGTCCTGCCTTGTCGGCAGCTCTGCAACTTCCTGTTCATCTGTGAGATGGCGAAGGGCGCCCACATGGTTCATCCAACCACATGTCGCCCTAGCCATCAATACTTTTTGGACTGCAAATCCAACAGGGAAGACTTTTGTCAGATCACACGTGGGATAATTACGTTCTCCAACTATATTTTCACGATTGAACCAAAAGGCGCCCAATCCGGACACAAGGAGTCGCTGGAGAGCGATGTGGCACGATAGATAATCTGATTTATCTAAGACAAATCCTGGGCAGCACCATGCCAATTTGCACTGCCTCGTGCAGGAAGGCCGGGGAAAGTCAGGGTCAAACCAGTGACTATCATGACAGGGGCGTCAGATGTCTCAGTGTTTAGGGAGTAATACTTCTAGTCGAAAGGTTGCCAGTTTGAACCTTGACTCTGTCAAATGTCATTGTGGCCTTGGGCAAGGTACTTTACCCTAAGTTGTTCCAGGGGGATGTCCCTGTACTTACTGTAGGTCCCTCTGGATAAGAGCGTCTGCTAAATGACTAAAATGTAAAAATGTAAAATAATGTATATCAGCCAGTGTAAGTATTTCACGTATTACGGCCATACGTTTGCGAACGAGCTGGTTCTTCTGAACGGCTCTTTGGTACGAACACAGGGAACTGAGTCGTACTTGGTGAGACTTGAGCCGTTCTTATCTATCGTTCTACCCATAATTTCACTGCCTGCCTGATCCACTCCCCTTGTGACGTCGCATGAGCAGTGAACATTCTGAACAAATCAGTCAATAAGAACAGTGTGACTAGAATACAATGATGTGTTATGTCGACTTATGAAAAAGATTATGAGCCAAACTCAAAAATGCAGAAGTGATTGGATGCACTTTACCAATAAAAGAAACAACAAAGCAGAGCAAAATTTAATGAAACATTGTTTTACTATTCTACTAAGTTCTCATATGAAATTTGTCTAATATCTGTTTTATTGTTTTTGTTTTGACTATGACAATAACACATTTTTCTAACATACATGTAAAGTGTAGCATGAATTGCATTCAAGGCAAGGCAAGACATTTCATACAAAGGGTGACAAAGCAGAGGAATATGTCATCACATTGTGTAATGTTTACAATGGAAATCATAGACATTAGGCCTGGCAATACTACTTTTAAATTACTAGTCCTCATGCGAAATTAAATTATATAGGTGGGGTGTCTGTTTAAATCTGCTCCAAATTGTACCCTATCATTATCCTAGCAATTATTTCACAATTAAAACAAGTCCCACCCCCCCAAAAAAAGAAAGATCAGCCGTTCGTTAGCAAAGGAACTGAGCTATAAGTTCTGGCTCCTTTGAAAGAGCCATAATTCATATTACAGCCGTCACAGCCATCGTGAAATTCCCGCACTGTAATTAGACCAATACATCACACGGACCCCCCCTTTCAATAGTTCTACCCTATACTTTTTAAGTGAAACTAAGACATACTAATATTGGGTGAAAATGGTTTAAGAAGCTATCTTATAGGAATCGTTTGGCTGTTTTTGTATAGGATTTGGATAGAAACCAATCCAGTAAGTCTTTCTGGTATCTTGTTGATGTTTCTAAATGAGGATCAGAAAATCCAAAATAACTGAGTAGGTCAACTTTAGAACTAAATGTCATGTTGTGACAAGAAAACAAACAATTACATATTGCAAACATGTTTCAATTAAAAAAAGAGGTCACTAAGATTTATCCACAGAACAATCATTATATTTATTTTAGTATAGATTGTTAAACAAAGTATCAAGAGTAAACAGGTTTCAGATGTGCATCTGTTGCCAGTTTGTGGTTTGCCCCTCCTCAGACCACTGTCAGTTGGTACTATCCAGTGCTTACTGGGAGCCCCTCTCAAGCCTTGCCATTTCAGAGATTCTCTGACCCAGTAGTCTGGCCATAACAATTTGGCCCTTGTCAAAGTTGCTCAGGTCTTAACTGTCCTGCCCATTTATCCTGCATCCAACATATTGACTATGAGAACTGATGTGCTTGAGTTGGAACACCTGAAATACCTGATTTGGCTACGGGAATGTTGAGTGTTCACGTTTGACTGTGTGTGAGAAAAAAGAATGGTCCAAAAAGTTAAGAGATCATTGCCCTTCACAAACAAGGAACAGGATACAAAAATATAGTGAAGGCACTGAATGTTCCAAAGACAACTTTCACATGTTCAAAGTTACGGGAGCAGTGGTTACACTACTTGGACAGGGCAGAAAATGGGGTTGATTTAAGAAAAAAATTGCAGTCTCTTTTTTCCAGAGTTATATGCACAGCATGGCTTTAAATAATACATGTGCTATGTCCTAACTTTTCTGTTTTGCATATGAAAGCAGGACCAGGTGATGATGAGAATGAGGAGACAGAGAAAGAGATGGAGGCTGCTGTGTCGGTGGTGGGAGGGACCAGGGCAGAGACGGACAGGTGCAGCAATGCAACTACACACAATAGAGTGTACGTTCACAGGGTTAATTTTATATTTAAATGAATTAGTTCAATTGATCTTTGAGTTTTGATTACTGTTATGTGCACTGATTATTGATTATTGATCTTTGAGCTTTGATTACTGTTATGTGCACTGATTATTGATCTTTGAGCTTTGATTACTGTTATGAGCACTGATTATTGATCTTTGAGCTTTGATTACTGTTATGTGCACTGATTATTGATCGTTGAGCTTTGATTACTGTTATGTGCACTGATTATTGATCTTTTGCAAAATCAAAAAGCAGCTGCAGAAACAGAGAGGAGTGAGAAGAGAGAAAAAGAAAACAGAGAATGTTTTAGAACATGCTTTTGTGTATAACGAATCATTGCGTTGTGTGGGGAAACTTTACCTTATATAAATTAAAATATCAAGTAATACCATTTATATAGCAGTGGAAAACGGGTCAATTGAAAGAGAAATTGTTTCCGTTGGTACAGATTGAATTTTACAAATATCACCTTTTAAATACTGCATTATTAGATCTAATTTTGTTAGCAGCCAATGATAGCACTGCATAATAGTTTAGTATCATATAGGAGTTTATTTGAGAAGGGTATATTTGCCGTGCACATCTCTGGGCCATTTCTGTACGTATGTATATGTGTTCCTTGCATACACGTACCACCTATGGATGCTCCCTTATGATCTATGGTTACAGAAAGTCACCCTAACCCTAAGATCTTTATATTTGGTTACAGTTAACCTGAGACATCTTCATGAATTTGACCGAAAACCGGCATCTTTTCAAACTGACCAATGGTAGATTTGAATGGGTGTTACGTGAAATGCAGGAACCCCCATATACAGTAACACCCCCTTACTTACGCTCTGCCAATATAACTTGTTTGTTCATTTTTATTAGGGAACTGTACACGGGTCGAGGGCCGGTCTGCATTTCAATGTCCCAGGATGTTTTTCAGTCCCAGTCCAACCCTGGACACAAGAGTCAGATGCACAAACCACCTTGTCACCCCTATAAAAGGAAGAAGGGACCATTGTGGATACATGAAGTGTTTGTTTGAATAATGTCAGTCTGTCTCGTACACTTATACAGCTTGTCTTCAGAAACATATCATGGCCAGCATGTCAATTCCGTTGAAAACAGACATGAAACAAACAGCATTCCTCACAGAATCCCTTCACACACCATTGATATGCTACACACATGTCCCTCCGAAAACAAAAGCTTTAAACCCCCAACTAAATGAGGACACCCAATCTCTTCCTATCTATTTTATGGTACAGGTGATATGATGTCACTATTCTGTTCACATGCACTGTGTGCAGTGTCATGATGAAATGAAATAAAAAAGCAGCCTAGAGAGCATTTAAGAATGTATGTGGGAATAACATGTGTGTGCTATGAAATTTTTTTTATTATGATTCTTCTGAACAGAGAATGAGCAAGAACGGGGCGGTTTTGATCCAAGTTTGCCATTCAGGTAAATGATAGATGGGACTGTCCATCATTAGTAGAATGATCAGATGTTCTGTGGTCCTCCGACCGTACGTCCACAGTCCATGTCTTTCTTGACCTGTCCCCAGCTACAGCTGTCCCTTCAAGGTCACCCATTTAGATAACGTGAAATTCACCTGCACTGAACAAGACTAGTTACACTGCTTCAACCACTGCAATAACATGGGGTTGTCTACAACAACAACAACAACAAAATAATCCCTGGGCTCCATTTCTTCTCAAATTGGTGCAAGCATAAAATCAGGGCTGCAAGGGTACACATATTCAGAACTGCAGCGTATGGCTCTAAAAGGTTCAATAATCTGTAGCCAGGCTTCTCATCCACACTAAGTCCTGGCAGCACATCACCCCTTTCCTCCGTGAGCTCCACTGGCTCCCTGTCACCCAGTGCATTCAGCACAAAATGACCTATAAAGCCCTCCACCACTTTGCTCCCCCTTACCTCTCAGACCTTCTATCCTATCAACCAACACGCTCACTCTGCTCTGGTACAGCAGGCTACCTGAATATCCCCAGGTACAAGCTACAGAGCTTTGGTGACAGGGCTTTCTCCAGGGTTGTGCCGAGACTCTGAAACACCCTGCCTCAAATCTTCCATGACTGTATACATCTTCTTTCATTGCCTTAAGCCTTTTCGGTTAAAGAACGCCTACCCCTAGCCCTTGCCTCCTTCCCCTTGTGCTGTCGTCATTTTTCTTTTTTATAGTCTTGTGAAGCATCTTCGGGTCCTTGAAAAGTGCTATATTCCGTATTGGTCCGAATATAAGATGTTTTTTTCCCCTGGAAATACATCTGAAAAAATAAATACATCTTAATATATTCAGGGTCTATATTTTTAAATGGCAGGACACATTCACCAACACAGATGGCGCTAAAAATCTGTTCCTGACTGAATCACAACTACAGCTCAGCAACCTGAAAGATGGAGAGACACTGATCATCTTGAGAAGTGTCTCAAAAGTTGGTCAAGATAACCAACAACTTACGAAAAAGTTATGTTTTAAGATTGTGGTGATGAATGCAGCACAGTCATCCAACAACTCTCAAGCTGCCAAGAAATATGGTGTCACAGAATGTAATGTTTTAAGACGGCGAGCCCAAAAAGACAGTCTTTAAAATGTGAAAAGTCAGAGAAAGGTTTTCCGTGGTCCTTACAGTGGCTGCTTCCAGGGATTTTTCTTTAAAATTTATTGATAACATGATTTTATTTCAAATGTTTATTTTAAATCAACATTATCATTATTTTAAAATTAAATTACTTTATTTATGAAAACAAGATTTGGTCTTTAAAAAATACTAGTATGTATAAGTTGTGACGAAAAGTGGGGGGTGGTCTTATAATCAGGGTCATCTTATATTCAGACCAATATTGTAAGTACCATTAATTACTATTATTAAGGAAAAGACATGGGCCCGGTTCCCCGATAATGTTCATACTTAACGCGCAAAGAAGACTCAAAAAGATATATCTTACCAAAGTTGTTTATGTTCCTAAGTGTGTTCCCCGAAGTGTCCCTTAGGAAGCTTCTTAACGCGCTGCCTCTTAAGTTCGACGTTACAAAGGCGCTGTCCCAAGGGAAGGTGCTGAATTTGTTGTCATTGATTGCTCAGAAATCGATTTTTCACTTCACGAAAAGGTGCATTATGTGTTAAGAAAGACAACACGTTCTATGTAAATGAAACATTCCTCCAATTATTCCAGTAACATTTATTTTAGCATAGTTTAAGCTATCAGTAAATATAGACTTATTAATTCAATTATCAAATTGTCAGTAATGTGTTCATACAATATGTTGTGACTGGTAGACGAACCGGGTATCCCTCGCTAATCATTCACCCTCCATTCCCGTTGTGCCACTTGTCCCGCTTCTTGACGTGGGTTTAACGACTTCTAAAAATGATGTAATACACTTTTATATGAATGGTAAGGTACTTTAAAATCAGAATTGATTGGCAAGCAGCTTCAGTTACTTCTGTTTAATGTGGTTTTGATTGCCATTGGTTATTGTTTACAATAAAAAGCAACCTATCTACAATAATCAGAGAGAGAGAGTTAGATAGAGAATAGGGTGGGGAAGCAACGTAAAAAAAGGGCACCAAGCTTCTCGTCAGAGGAACTTGAAGTTTTGCTGGACGAGGTGAGCTTGCACAAGGTGACACTTTTCCAGCTTTCGGAATAACTTGTGCAACAGCGACAAAAAAGAGCTATGGAGTGACATAGCAAGGCTGCCTCCGGATCAGGCACACCGAGGTCCTGGCAGGACGTCAGGCAAAATGTCAAAAGGGCTTAAGTTTTGCCGAATAAAACAATTGACATGGACTAAACGGCTCCGCGGCCGGCACGGTCTTTGATTCAATACAAGGACACGTTGGATCGCTGCCATAGTTGGTCGCTTACTGGACACCACCATGCTTACCCATTTATAGGTCTTAGCCATTTAGAGCCAAATTGTTTGCCAGACTTTAATTATCAAGTGATTGCCAATTTAAACGCTTTAATGACATTACGAAATAGCCTTGGCTAATTACCACACATTAGTTCTGATACCAAATAAAGTCAATTTCATAAATAGGCCTGTATCCATTGCGAACATATTTTATTATTAGTCTTAAAATGTCCATAAAATCATTGTTGAGCCAAAACATTGTCAACATACCATAGTTTGACTTGTGCTGCGCTGCACTGATTTCTAAAGACTGCTGCACAGTGGCGTCAACTAGCGACTTGAGCTTAAACAACGCTAAGAGAGAGCTTACGAATGGTCCAGACCAACCTTACGAAAGTGTGACTTACAGAAGATATACTTAGCGTACAAACGTGTCTGGAACCGTGCCATGAGGTTAAGAGAGAGGTTAAGAAATAGGTTAGGAACTACTTAGCGATAAGAACGTTTTGGGGAACCGGGCCCAGTTCGATCCTCAGGCATTTTGGCAGATTTACGGTTGGTTTGTAGGCTGTGTGTCTACACTTTTGCTACAAATGCTACCCAGAAGTAAGACATAAGTCTTCTGAAATGGGGAAAATAAATTACAACCTCACTCTTCAAATGTTAAATGTAGATTATTTGGTCAATGTCTTTACAGTAAGCTACTTACTGAGGACATTTTGTTTAATATTGTTAGCAAACATTCCTGTTGTGTCTTTCGAAAAATGAAAGTATTATTTACCCGATCACAAAATGTGCTGGTGCACCATGAAAGTCCCGGGCTGAAAATGATTCCCAATCCAGCCCTGCTTGGAAATAACGCGTATTACACAAGCTGTAGTATTTTTATAAATATGAGCACTTAAGCTTTTAGTGTGTGTATTGAAATCAAGCACAAATATCCATTAGTTCTGCCAGTAAACAGAATGTGCATTCTGTTACCATACTAGGCGAATGTGTATCATATCCGTCAAACTTTGTTACTTCATGTCACAACACAGTTTAGCTATGACCACCACATGCAGAGCTCTTACTGGAGATCTTCTGAACACAGCACATCATTTCCAACACCCTAAAAAGCTGCGGCACTTAGCAAGGTAAGGGAAAAAAATTACTCCAAGGTCTCAGAGTGAGTGACGTAATCGTTTGAAATGCTATCCATCCCGCTAACTGATTCGATATTGCACATTTCGCTCACCCACCTTTGACCCCAGAGCCCAAATTAACGATACAAGTGACCCACATCAATGAAAAACCCTCGCTCCAGACACCACATGCGGGTCTCAAACTAGAAATCCTCAGAACAGAATATCACCACCGAAGCATCATTACCATCACCGAATAATGGCCTCAGCCCATGCGAAACAAGGGAAACAACTATGTCTAGATCAAGTGACATAACTGTTTGAAATGCTATCAGGTATATTTAATACATAAACAGGTCTGCATATAATTGACAGCATAGTAAATTTGAGAGTTTAGGCTTGGTCTGAATGGTGTAATAGTGACACAAATCAACTAAAGCTTTAGCTTATCGACATTATGACCAATACAATTCTACATTTTAGTGTGCGCTTTTGTGTCCAACAAAATGATGGTGTTGTAAATCACTGTAAAACACATTCTACAATTACTTCATATATCTTGTGAAAGTTTTCAGATATTACAAAGCCAAAAAATATTGGTTAGCAAGAACTGTATAGTGTTTGAATTTCCCAGGCTGATTTCTGGTCCCTGTCTGTCTCTGTCTGGCAGCACTTCAGGATTTAACAGCTGTGAACCTAGAAGAGAACAGCATCCTATATCCTGTTTTTGCACAATGAATAGGCTATCCATCTTGTGCCCAGTAGTGACTGGCACACAGTATACTGCTCTGAGAGGAGTGTTGGCATCCAAAGAGCTATGATTCGTTATGCATTACCCCCTCCACCATAAAGCTGAGATAATGGAAAAAGGAAAGCAGCAAGCAGTTGTAAATAATAGCGTAACTAATACTACTTTCACATAAGATTTGCAGGTCTGTTGCCGTGTTCGTCCGAAATGCAATCCGGTAATGAAATAAAATGTTTCTGCCATTCAAGAATGAGTGCTGTTTTTTACTGGCTTCAGCATTCCATTGAGGTTGGAGTTATAAGAATCGATTTGTGTAAAGATACTTCAGATGGCTATTTTAAGGCAATATTTGTTTTTATAATGTAAAGATAAATACATTTTAAACAGAAAATTCCACGTGAGATTAACACTTTAATGAATATAAAATGAACATACACATATTATGTACATGACAATTCTTTGGCGAATGGTTCTATAAATTAGGGCATCGACAACAACATAGTAAGATCAAATATAATGTCAGTATAAGCTGACTAGTGGCTAGCTAGTTTGCTAGTGGGCTAAATCCCATTTTAATCATCTAGCATAACATTTGTCAGCCAGCACGCAATCCAATTCCACAAGTGAGACACTTTGGGCGAATCTAGTGCGGATAGGCAAATGTTTTGCGAATAGTGTGTATGTACTGTTAAGGCAAAAGCACCAACATAGTATGATAGTGTATATACATTGCTTCTATTCACACCATGAGTCTTGAATATGTTGTGTATAATTACCATGTGACTACAGTGTTAATAGGTCTGCTGCCATCAGCTGATGATGACTAACACATGACTCACTTGAGATTCCCATCTGAACATGCTGTGCTATTTCAGACATAATATGCTACGTGAGATTACCAACACATACTTATGTACATGAGTCAATTCTTTAGCAAATGGATTTGTACCTTAGGGCAACCACACCACCATAGTAAGATAGTGTACAGTGCCTTGCGAAAGTATTCAGCCCCCTTGAACTTTTCAACCTTTTGCCACATTTCAGGCTTCAAACATAAAGATATGAAACTGTAATTTTTTGTGAAGAATCACAACAAGTGGGACACAGTCATGAAGTGAAACAAAATTTATTGGATATTTCAAACTTTTTTAACAAATAAAGAACTGAAAAATTGGGCGTGCAAAATTATTCGTCCCATGGAATGGCCGCAACACCTACGCTGAGGTGCAGACTCACGGGATTGTGTAGGTGCCATCACCAAGCATATGATGATCTCTACCCCAACGTTCTCAGAGACATAGACATTCGTACGGAGGAAACACACAAAAATGTCAAGAAACATTGCTTGATACCCACTGAAGAAAAACTTGAGCTATGCAACAGATACCAGGTGTTCCAAGAAGTCTGCCACCTTTAAACCCCCAGGAAACCTACCAGAAAGTCCGAATTGTGAAGGAAGGAATTTATTGGCCTGTTTGACAATCAACTCTCTACAAGGGTCTACAAGAGTGCATATATCTGGTCCAATATCAATAGTCAGTCAGTGGTTGGTTGTTTTAGCAGACTGTTAGCACTACACAGCTGGCTTGCCTCCACATGTGCTGACCGAGCATTGAATTATCAAAAGGTTTAACCTGTTTTGGGAGCGGAGAAATCTCATTAAAGGCGATGGGATTCACCTAAATAATTCTGGACTGTGAATTCTCGCAGGCCATCTGGATTACAACATCCTCCACTCTTCCAAAATGTAGACAGGTAAAGAAATAGAAAACAAACAGTAACTCTCCTATCAGGCTGATTTCTTAAAAACTGAGGAAAATAGATGAGATACTTTCTAACTGTTCCAGTATACATGTGATGTCATGCAAACCAATGCTACCATACATAATGTCATTGAAAATAGCTGGTGGCATGAACATTTCTGTGGTATTCAGATGAATAACTTGGCTACAGTGATAAAATGACTTTACAAGGAACACTGAGAAACTGGTGTTAGACCAGTAAATGTGTACCCAAACAATAAGTGATAAGAGCACTATTGTGAATCGATGACACAAATGCCTATTACTGTTTTGACTAGAATGAGGGCAAATCAAATATTTCCAGTTTATTCTCACCCTGTAATCTTTTCAAACCTGATAAAAATCCTCCAACATATAATAGTTTTGGAGCAAGTTCCAACAAAATCAGCACTACTAAATATCAAATCACTAACAAACAAATACTTTTAAATTAATGATCACATAGTTAACTATAAACTTGATTTCATGTTTTTAACCAAAACCTGGCTAGATAAAACTAGCAGTCCAACACTAATCGAGGCAAGTCCGATAAACAAATAATTTTATTCAGTCATTGAGACAAGGCAGATGGGGGGGAGAAGCAGTGATCTACAGTACCAGGAAAAGTTTATCTGTACAAAGATCGATCTAGGTGTGTTTTTAACTTTCAAGTATCTGGCCTTCAATCCCAAAGCAGAAATACCCATGTTGATCTATTGACCATCAAAAAAACTTTCAGCCTTCCTTTCAGAATTCTCTAAACTAGTGTCACTGATCGTCATCACACATGATAAATTTGTTATAAATTTTGAACCTAAACATTCACATGAATAATAAGGCTGACAAGAATTTTATGCAATTCATGAAGGTTCTGGAAATCTTTGACCTGAGCCAAAAATATTAAAAAAAACTAATAAATGTGGACATTTTAAAGCTTAATTTAGTCATGACAAAATAACTCTGACCACTACTGTGTATTTTATGATGCACACGTAACTAAAATCAGGAACAAGGTACAAATTGTAGTCTGAAAACAATACCTAAATGAAGCAACAGAGCAAAACGTTTCAAAACTGTTAGGTGCACTTGAATTGAGTTCAGGAAACTCAGTGCATGACATGGTAAAAAACCTCAATAATTATCTGACAAATGCTCTAGACAAATTTGCCCCAATTCAGGTAAAAAAGGTTAGGAGAGAAAGCTTCAACATGGATGAACAGCTCTGTCCATGAACTAAAAAGAGCAAATTGGGGAGTTGAAAGAACATGTAGAAAACTACACTTGAGGTCCATCATAGTTTTTACAAAGAATCCTTAATGACCTACACCAAAACTGTATTTGCTGCAAGATAGAACCTTTTCTCCAGGATCATTGTATAAAGTGGAAATAACCCTAGAATACTAGTTTCAACCATAGACAAACTGATAAACCCTTCTCCATCCCTAAAAATATAAATGCTAATGACACACAGCTATACATTTCTTTAGAGCCAGATGACAAAGATGCAATAGGCTTACTCTCGAAGTGTCTAATTGCCATACATAATTGGATGAGGGCAAATTTCCTAAAATTAAATGAAGATAAAACAGAAGTCCTTCACAACTTCCATAGTAGTGGCAATACAGATAGATAACATGAGTTCTGCCCTGGAAAGACAGAGAAATATAAACAATAAAAAACACACTAAGGACTGTGATCTTTTCAGGGATCTACGTTTGTTTCCAACCGTAAATCTCAGAATTTATCCCAAATTACGTTCTCAGGAAACTATTTTAAAAACCTAAATTATGTTCTATGCCAACCTATTTAGGGTGTTTTTACGAAGGTGGTGATGACGCTTCTTTTGTAGCAATGCAATGCTAATGATTTGGGCCATCACAACCATCAATAAGTCGAATTATCATGGAAACAATTATGGCACTTACAGCTCTGCACATTTTCATGCATTTCATTGACTTCCCAACAACACCCCGCATACTTCAACAGAAGCAAACACAATTGCTAGATTATCTATATTACCCCATCGCTCTTCAATGACTCCTTGTGTTCAGATCGGGCAACTCTAATTTCAATCATGGAGGTATAGCCGAACATAATCATCCCATGCATGATCCAACTACAGGCTTCTGTGTTGGATGAACAGAGCCAAAAGAATTGGCGGGACGGGAGACATGTGGTTGGATGAACCATGTGCCTGCCCCTCATCATCCAACAGACCTGTACAAGGAGTCGCAAAGCTGCAAAATTATAGAGGGAATTAGGAAGGGAGGAAAATCTGGGAAAAAAATACAAAATAAAAGGTATTCAGTATTAGTACAAGCTAATAGGCTACTATAACTTTAGATTAAGATAAACACAAAAATGGCGATACCACATTCCAAAACGATTCACTGAATATTGGAAGACATTGCACTTTTTAACAAGTCCTTTTCATGTTTCCTTTCCGACCAACCAATCAGAACATTTCGTAGAGTCGTCTCTCTTCCGATGACATTTTTACTGGGCTTGTAAAGTATGAAAAACAAGTATTTACAAAATCCACATTGCTTTGTTATTCAATTAAAATGAAAGTGTACATACCGAAGTTCCATTACTTAAAAAAAATGAATCCTTGCAATTAATTGCCAGTTGAAACCTATTCATATTTTCAAGATAAGGCGTACATTTTGTTTTTGTTCGTTTATTTTTGAAAATACAATTCTTCTGGAATGTGTCTTGTCCACGCTCCCACAAACTGCTACTTTGAATCATACCCCATAACAACCCCAAATATAAGGGTGAACTGAGAAAAATAATGCATTATCAATCAAGTACAATTATTGTAAAGATATTCAGTATATCCACATTATAGTCACACTGGTATTCAGTACAGATGGCCTTAAAATTAATTTACTGTAATACCTTGTACATTTTCCAGTTAATAAGTGAATGTCTATATGTTTCTCAAGTCACTTGGGTGGGAATATTATGTAATTTACTTATGACACTGTCTGTTATTCAAAATTACTTTTATTTACAGTTACGAAAAACTGTCTTGTGCAACACCAAACCACCTTTTCTATTACCTTGCTGGTTTAGAAATCTACCAACCTTAAGGTAACTGCTTCGATCCTCTAAACCAGAGATGAACAACCCTGTTCCTGGAGATCTATTGTGCAGCAGGTTCTTTCCAACATCAGTTGTGACTACCTGATTTGAGCTTTTCATCCAGCTAATGATTAGAATCAGGTGTGCTATATTAGGGTTAAATACCTACAGGACGGTAGATCGCCAGGAACAGGGTTGAGCAGCCCTGGTCTAAACGCTAGGCAATCTGCCTCCTATCAATGTCTTTGTTGTGCAGAATACTGACTGATTTCGTGTATATGTTCACTTGATTGCTGAGAGCAAAGACTGAGCAAAGTCTCCAGAGAGTTTGACTCAGTAAGGAGGCAGCAGTAAATCACAATCAGTAGCTCTGCTCTCCCTACACTAAAGAGTGAGCGCACATTTCACCTGGAAAAAAAGGCTTTTGATGCCAGGTCAAAATGAGCCGAACAGAGATCCACTTCTGGAGAGAAAATTGGTTGGCTAGCCGAAGCAGTTAGCTCATCACACAATCCAAAGAAAGCAATATTTCTCTAAACTAGAGCACTGCTTTCAACAATTAGAGCTGAAGTGCTTCTCTCATTGAAAGCCCTAATAGGCGTATGCTTGGGACAGGTGCTCCAGAAATTGCTTCCCCTAAATGATTAATGAGTTCAGCTTGGTCGTATATAGGAGCTAGGTGTGGGGCCTGAAGCCTGATTTATAGTACTGCGTAGAAGTTAATGTGTAACCTGCGGCGCAGCTTACGGCGTAGCTTTCATTGTCACAAGCATTTATACTTGTGCGTGAATGTTTGCATTGCGCTGCAATTACACCGCCGAACCACTAGCTGGCGCTGGTGTTTCTATGCCACATTGTGTCGAGTTCTTACTTCTTTCGGTTATATGGCA
>JACXGM010002758.1:11667-45278 GCA_016801145.1 Umbra pygmaea | reverse complement strand
CTTTTTGGCAACAATGCAAAACGTTATGTTTGGCGTAAAAGCAACACAGCTCATCACCCTGAACACACCATCCCCACTGTCAAACATGGTGGTGGCAGCATCATGGTTTGGGCCTGCTTTTCTTCAGCAGGGACAGGGAAGATGGCTAAAATTGATGGGAAGATGGATGGAGCCAAATACAGGACCATTCTGGAAGAATACCTGATGGAGTCTGCAAAAGACCTGAGACTGGGACGGAGATTTGTCTTCCAACAAGACAATGATCCAAAACATAAAGCAAAATCTACAATGGAATTGTTCACAAATAAACATATCCAGGTGTTAGAATGGCCAAGTCAAAGTCCAGACCTGAATCCAATCGAGAATCTGTGGAAAGAACTGAAAACTGCTGTTCACAAACGCTCTCCGTTCAACCTCACTGAGCTCGAGTTGTTTTGCAAGGAGGAATGGGCAAAAATTTCAGTCTCTCGATGTGCAAAACTGATAGAGACATACCCCAAGCGACTTACAGCTGTAATCGGAGCAAAAGGTGGTGCTACAAGTATTAACTTATAATAATTTTGCACGCCCAATTTTTCAGTTTTTTATTTGTTTCGTTCCACTTCATGATTGTGTCCCACTTGTTGTTGATTCTTCACAAAAAATTACAGTTTCATATCTTTATGTTTGAAGCCTGAAATGTGACAAAAGGTCGAAAAGTTCAAGGGGGCCGAATACTTTCGCAAGGCACTGTATATAAGACTAAATAACACAATATACACACAACCCTTACACTGGTGCTATGACCGACAGTAAAACAAACATGGAATTAAATACAGCTACTAATGAATGAATGATGACAGCTGTGTCCGTTTAACTGTGAACTGAACGATCAACAGGTGGATAGTGAATGATGTGAGGAGATGTCCGGGAACACAAATCCTGACAGAGAACATGAAAGGGCTCAGATTCCTGAATTCCCTACGGCCATCAGGGGGGCAACCGACCTAAATGATAGTGAATATTAATATGCAGCAAGGTAACCTAATTGTACAAAAATTATAAAAGAAATTGTCTTAAATATTAAACAATAGCATTTGGAGAAATCCAAAGCAACACATTACTGCCTCCCTTTATTCAAGGGTGCTGAGTGCTGCATCAAATAGTATGGGTATGCTTGAATATGCTTGAATGTGCTTAAATATGCTTGAATATGCTTAAATATGCTTGAATGCTCATAGTACAACTATAATTACATTTTTCAGATAAAAAAGGATGCATTTGTGCCAGAGTTGGTGTAGTGGACTAAGCTACCGACTCTGGAGCATGCATTTCCTCTGGCGACGGGTCGTTCGAACCAAATCCTAAATCCTGCTTTAGACTGTTTTACACCAGACACTAAGAGAGGAATCCGTCTTTCAGAAATGTTGAATATCAAGCACAATTCCTCTTTAAAGGGGACAAAATGCCACGGGAGGTTTTGAAATACACAAATAGGAGGACAGGGATTGTTAGCTAGATAAAATCAAGCACAATTCAAGGCCAAATTTATACTCATTTTTGAGTAACTTACCAAAATATTGCTAATTCCAAGCGTGCAAAATCAAAAAAAATGTATCCTTGAGGTCTCACAGGTGTCATTTCTGTCAAATGTGTTTCTAATATAATTCACTTGACCCTGCAAGGTAAAATGACATTACAAAAAGTTTTGCAGAGATCAGTGACCGAAAAATGTTAATCAATTTCAATCACACCTTGAAATGCAAGGGAGGTTTAATTTTCATGCGTGGCGTGAGCTTTGCACCCAGTAGAGGCCAACCCTTCCTGGGTGTAATTGCAGCGGGAACCACCCCTGATTGATGGCTGGGCAGCTTGTCTGACCTCCAACCCACCTCTGCTGCTTTGCAGTGGTGGCCTGTATGGCCCAGGTGTCGTCCTCCCCTCTCATTGTTCCCCCTCCACCAGCTGGAGCCTCCTCCATCCCTGGCAGTTATGATTCATGGGAATGGGTGCCTTCCTCCGACCCTGGAAGGCCCACAGGAACAAACCATCAGGTAGGACTCAAAACAGCCGCCCCCTTCCAGGATTAATGAGCCCTAGATTAGAGGCAAAGCTCCCTCCCTCATTCCGTTAAGCTCCCTCCTTCATCTTACAGGGTGGGAAGCTCACACCGTGTCCACCGTGCCACCCACACAACCTCATCAGGGTTAGATCCCATTACCAGTAGGCAGGGTTTAAGTAAAGAAGGGCGGGGGGGGGTGCAGGTGTGTTTTGATCATAGTAAAAGTGCCCCGTTCATGTACAGACACAAATCGCCACAGGCACACAGTGCATATTTGAACTAGATATAGTTCTGTTTTAGTGTAAAAGCTGCAAGTAAATGATGCCGTTTTACAACTACACAACCCCCACCCGAACCTTCCACCATGCCTGACTTTGAATGCTAGGAGAGCATTGTGAATATTTCAACGTTGTGCAGTTTTGCGGGCAAGCTTTTAAAATATGTGATATTTATTTCATGGGGACAGAATGCGTTAAAAGGCGAGAACCTGGAATGCTGTTGCATTTGTCCCCCTTTCGATCATGCACGTATACAGAGCGGCACTAACAAACACGAGGCACTTTAGCTGTTAGCTCTCTACAGTGCAGTTAGCATACCTTTGCCTGTCTGGGTATCTGAGAGACAACGAGTAGGAAGGAGGAATGGAAGTAGACAGGGAAAAAACGGATGGTTTTCATCTTGACAGGATAAGAAAGCGAAGACACCAGGTGCTGCAGAATCAGAGAAGACAGACGTTCACCAATGCAGAGATAAAAAAAGTATAAAGTAAAAGTATGGAGCTGGTTTCACACATTTTGGAAGTTCTTAAATAAAACCTAAATTATAGGAATTAATAACTAACTACGTACCATAATTAATATTTTTCAATGGCCTGTAGTTCTACCTAAATTATCTTTTTCACATTCTTTATATTGTGCTGTTAAGCGCTGTGGGTTTTTTCATCGTTTTGACCAATGCATTGGTGGAGCTTTGACAAGAGTTTCATGTTGCATTTACACCTGTGTTTCTGTCCATGTGACGAATAAACTAAACCAACGTTATCATAACAAAACCCTATTTAAACCCAGGTTTGACACAAGGTCTGCTATACAATCATCATACAGAGCCCCCCTGAACAAACAGTACAAGACCACTGGAAACGCATCGTCTTGCATAAGAGAAGGGGGGAGACCCTGTGGAAGTACTTTTTATTCAGACTCAAAGCCAAAAAAGCCTGTGGGAGAGTGTGAAGGAGGGCATGCGAGGCGAGCTGGTGGCATGGCATATAATCTGTCCCTGAAAAAAAGGCGACCTTTCAGCACGTATTCATAAAGGTTTCACTAAGTGCCTCCAGTGGGACTCAAACAAGGGCCTCCCTACAGACGGAGACATTTCACAGGCCCACAGGCAGAGCGAACCGAGAGCAGAGCGGGCAGAGATGTCTTCATCATGAGCAGAATAAGAATGACACCCCACTGGGGTCTATTAGGGAGCCTTTACATACAATGGCAGCCTTCGTCGACTTCCACGCAGTGAAGTAAAGGCTAAGCCCCGGCTTTCCAATGGCAGGGGGATTGAGGTCAGGGTAATGATGAAATTAGAATGAACGTGAATTAATAACAGCGGCTTGATGTGCATTGTGGCCTGTTGTATGTTCACCTGCAAGTAATTTGCTGTGGTTCAGTGGTGGGGAAAACAACTGACTGTTCCTTAGATCGTTAGTGTTCAAAATCAGGGATTAAAGAGAACAGCAGACAAAGTTTTAACCCAAATTCAGTTTTTCGTTCTATACTCTTTAAATATTTGTGGAAAATGGTGGAAAACATATTGTATACAGTCATGGTCAAATGTTTTGAGAGTAACACAAGTATTGGTCTCCACAAAGTTTGCTGCTTCAGTGTTCTTAGATCTTTTTTTCAGTTGTTACTATGGTAAGTTGTTGTAAAATTACAAGCATTTCATAAGTGTCAAAGGCTTTTATTGACAATTACATTAAATTGGTAATTACCAAACTGTTCTTGGATTTTTGGGAGAAGTTGCTCTAAGAGGATGTGTTGGTACCATTTTTTATTAATGTGGCTGTGTTCTTAGGTAGAATTGTCAGTGGGCCCAGTCCCTCGTCTGAGAAGCAACCTCACATATGAATGGTCTTAGCATGCTTTAGTGTTGGCATGACACAGGATTGATGGTAGCGCTCACCTTGTCTTCTCCAGACAAGGTGTTTTCCGGATGGCCCAAACAATCGGAAAGGGTATTCATCAGAAGATATTACTTTACCCCAGTCCTCAGCAGTCCAATCCCTGTACCCTTTGCAGAATATTCATCTGTCCCTGATGTTTTTCCTGGAGAGAAGTGGCTTCTTTGCTGCCCTTGACACCAGGCCTTCCTCCAAATGTTTTCGCCTCACTGTGCGTACAGATGCACCTAAACCTGCCTGCTGCCATTCACGAGCAAGCCCTGCACTGGTGGGACAGCAATCCCACAGCTGAATCAACTTTAGGAAATAGTACTGGCACTTGCTGGACTTTCTTGTGCACCCTGAAACCTTCTTCACAACAATTGAACAATGTTCCTTGAAGTTCTTGATGATCTGATAAATGGTTCATTTAGGTGCAATCTTACTAGCAGCATTATCCTTGCCTATAAAGCCCTTTTTGTGCAAAGCAATGATGACGGCAGATGTTTCCTTGCAGGTAACCATGGTTGACAATAGAAAGAACAATGATTTCTAGCAAGACGCTCCTTTTAAAGCTTCCAGTCAGTTATTCTACCACAAGCAGCATGACAGAGTGATCTCCAGCCTTGTCCTCGTCAACACTCTCACCTGTGTTAGCGAGACAATCACTGACATGATGGCAGCTGGTCCTTTTGTGGCAAGGCTGAAATGCAGTGGAAATGTTTTTGGGGGATTAAGATAATTTTCATGGCAATGAGGGACTTTGCAATTCATTGCAATTCATCTGATCACTCTTCATGACATTCTGGAGTATATGCAAATTACCATCATCAACACTGAGGCAGCAGACTTTGTCAAAATTAGTTTTTGTGACATTCTCAAACCTTTTGACCTTGAAAGTACAACATGCAAAACCTTTGAAGTGAGATCAGTGATTTCTACTCAAGATAAATGTAAACACAATAAAAAATTTTACATTACATTTTTTGTAAGGAACTTAGCAAATACTTTTTTATGAACAATTAAGTTTAGCTGTGTTGCTCAGGAAAGTAATTATACATTTTTATCTTGCTGGCTCATGATGTAATAGTTTGAGGCTGTGTTATTAGACTTGTTTTGGGGCAAAGCCCGATGAATATAAATAACATGGGGTTCAGAGTATCTCTAAACCACTGCCTTAGGGCAACCATATGGCAAAATAATCTGGAAATCTCTGTTAAAGTAATATAGCAAAAAAAAGCATTTGGTCCAGATTGGCAACAACTTGGATGATTAGGCCTGTGAACATTAGCCGCACATTGGACAGACGTTGGAGTGGTCAGTTCTCATTTAAACTGCACTTAGCACTTTTACTACCCATATCACCAATGAATCAGGAGGCATCCATTATCAGCTCTCGGCTGGAGGAATTCTCAGCTCGACATGATGCTCATTAAAATTGTATTGGTAAGGTGCCATTTTCACTTATTAGCTTAATTGTCTGGTTATGTAGATGGGACAGATGACATTGAAGGTGTCTGTGCCAAAGGACATGTACGATCGCTGTAGTCAAGCCTGCCATTTGAAAACAGCCCATCACTTGCTAGCCATGATTCATGCACCGAGCACCCGAATTAGGCCACAGACAAATTAAATCAGCACGGCCATAAATTATGGCAGGAGGGGCCAATACATCAGTGTCGTACTAGTCATCAATCACCCAAGGGTGGATCGCTTCACAGACAGCAGCTACCTTACTAGTGAGTGTATGTCTCTCATGTTCGACTGCCTGCTTACCTCATTATTTTACCCCAAGTTGCAGAACAAATGCAAGGCAGTGCGAGCTAGCACAGAGCTTAAAGCCATTTCAGTTTCAGTGATAACTTTAGTGATAACCTAAAAAGCAAACCTGACATGAGCGTTAGCTCAAAAGAACATGTCTCAACGTGATATGCTTCAGTGCTCTCTCAGGGAAAACGTAATTGTGAGTCAATTTCAAACACATCTGGAAAGTTAGCACAATTGCTAATGCCAACCTCAGCGCAAGCTTATTGCTAACTCAGTTTGAGGAGACTCAATACTCTCTTCAGTGTTTTCTCAGTGGTAAATGATGTGCTAAGTCAATGCTAATTGTCGATAACCCTGTGCTCACTACGGTCTTGCTTCTTCACTACGGCTGATACCTTCTGACAAAGTACATGTGCATAAGTAGCACCCTGATGACAGAAAGGTGAAGAAGAATTTCATAAACTTTAATCTACTACCAACATATCTTTGCCAGAAAAATTTCCTTTCTTCAAATATGACTTAATACACTCTGTAAATCTGAATGCAGAAAGTAATTAATTGAATAGAGTTACTTGAAATAATTCAACAGTTATATTAAACATGTTAAGTGACCTCAACAATGAAACTAAGTCTGTCTGTGTACATTATGTGGTTGCAAAACAGTAGTGACTGTTAAATTAATTAAATTTAAGAATATTAGGGCAGTCACCTTATGCAGTTGCCTTTTTTGAGCTCTGTGTACTTATTCAGGTTTACAGTGCAGTAACTGTGACATTACACTGCTTTCAACAATATGTGATGAAGATGCAACACATTGTAGGGCATTTATTATGGTCTTTGACAAGGATTAAGTTTGTTAGCAACAAGCGCTTAATAACTGCACAGTGAAATAGCAGGCCATATAGAAATACCATTTTAAAATGTAATTCAATTAAATTCCAAGTTTTGAATATGTTATCTTGAAGATCAAGACGTATTTCATCAGGAAATGATTGGCAATCATTTTAATGTAGGATATGGCCCAATTATAATTTGAATTAAAACAGATTCAAGTTTTTTGTTTTTGCTTCAGGTTTACATACTGCAGAATTTCCAGAGGTATAAGGCCATCAGCAGTATATGCAATGCATTTTCAAATATTACACTATACCATGATGGATACAGTCAATTTATGTAAAAGTAATCTTTTAATTTATGAATTTTCAAAGGAAATGGGATAAAGTCAATGTTAGGACAACTCAATATATTGTCAAGTCTCTTGATGAAATTGTTTGGACTTATGTTCACCTCACGTCAATTAAAAAAGTCAATAAACAGCCGTCAATCTAGAGGCCTATTCCTCAGCCTAATTTGAAGTCGTATTTAGCATTTAAGTATGTCTTATTCATCATATTGATTTGGATCATTAAAAACCATGTCTGTGGTGCAGGAAAGCCTTCAAGGGCTATTTATCACTGACTAATCAACACCCACCCTGACATGAACACATCAGGGAGACCCCAGCGAGTTGGATAAAAACATGCCATCAATCATGAAAATTACCCACGATTCATCCAACATCTGAAACCAATGCAAAAATGATCAAAGGAACTCCAACTAGTGTAGTTTATTAGGGCAAATCCATTAAAAGCAATAAGGCCCCAGAATGGTCTTCTATTGGCAATTATTGACACCCTCTTGAAATGCTTTGGCACAGGTTAATTAGGTAAGACGTGAGATTCTATTGCTGCTCTCAACCAATCCTTTTAATGTGGCCCTGTGAAGAACATCAAGGTGATTTCTAGCATGCCCACACATGCGCACGCGCAGACCCGCAGGACCGCATCAAGGTGATTCCTGGCACGCTCACATGCGCACAAACATACACCCTGAAGGGCTGCTTACTCACATACTCCCGCTCAGGAACAGGGTGTTATCCACCTTTCTGATTAATATAACCTTTTTAAGTCGTAATCCCGAGCCGTTTGAAACCCTAACGACTAGAGAATATGGTACGTGAAAGAAATCGGATGAAAGGGTTTTTCAAAAGGAGCTTTTGATACAGACGTTTCGTAGAAACCAAATCAAAGTTCTGGAAAGAAAAAAGCTCATCACTGACACTACGAAATGTTCCATCACGCCCGCCTCCAATGCTTACCAGACAGTCCTCTGAAATATAAGGAAATGGGACAAAATTACACATTCTTTCAGCTCAACATTTGGCATTAAACTACCAATCACTCACACCCCTCTGAACCACACAATATCCTTTGATTGTATACCTAAATCTTTATTTATATACTATCTATATACAGTATATTGATGTATATGTACAGTATATATAGAGAGACATTTACTCTGTGCTTCTCAGGTGAACAGCTGGACTGAAGAATATTTGGCATGGAGAGAAAATAAGGCACAGCTGGCTGTTAAGAGGAAGCTCTCCCCAGGAGCCTGTGGGAGGTCACAGCCTGCTAGGCCGCGAAGCGCTGCCCGGCAGGAGCTCTGTGTAAAGGCAGAAGGCCTGTGCCGCTGCGTGCAGATGTTCCTGTGCACCGCTGGCTCGGGCTCCATTCACAGGCAGGTCTTATACACACGATGCATAGGAGCCTACACAAATACATCACAAATGAGCGCTCAAACGCCTCCCCTTTCTTTTCATCTTGTTTGAAGCCAGCACAGGTGCACCAACGTCTCTCTCTCTCTCTCTTACTCCATGGCAACAGGCTCTGAAGCCTTGTTAGAAGACAATGACTGTGGTTTTAAATGAGCACTCCAAGGTCTGGGAGTCTTGAGTGAATGGAAGCAGGTAGGTAGGTAGGTGCCCCTCAAAGAGCATCAACAAAACCTGACTTTTCGTTCTCCTCTGTCAGCCTCCATTCAAGTGAACCTCTAGTTGCCACAACAAAACGAATCAGAATCAGAACAATCTGACCTTCACTCAGCAAACTGCTAGTTCTCACACACGTTTCTCATACTTTGGCCAATTTAAAACTAGCAAGGTTCCATACAAATAATCAATGGAACAAAATTGAATGTCCTCCTGTTAAGTCCTCTCCTTTATGCATGTATTGGCTGGTGTATTCCCCAGGTACATCATGGGGGCAGATAAGGGCCTTCGAGCCATGGGTAAACAGCTCACAAAGTGGAGACAAAGGACATGCCCAGTAAAAGGCACAGCATTGTGGGGAATATTTCATTGACTCAAGAGATGATGTACTGGAGGACCAAACCACTGGACAATTGCCACCAAAATCCCAGTGTCAGCAACTGTCTGACAATGACGAACAGTAACAGACAGTTGTGATTGGCAGTCTGTGGCACTGCGCAACCTCAGCACCGTCTGTCTACCAATGACCGGATCCCACTGCTGGACAAACATCTGCACCCAGGGGCCCCCTATGACAATACCAATCAGTAGGTTTAATATTCTCCCTGAGTTCCCTCAATGTCCCGAAGTGACTCAGACATCACTGGAGCGTACGCTTTTAACAGGAAATTAAATATTTATTGTCGCTTATAACAAAATTGTGCCACCGTAATGGCAGGCTGACATTGAGATCCAATCAATCAGAGAGTAAAAATAAAATTTATGAAATATGGCAGTTAGACTTGGGAAAGGGGACACATGCATTCTGAATGTGTCTTTTGGGACCAGCCATTTGTGCAGTTTTGTTTAAAAATAGTTTTGTTTAAAAATAGTTTTTTTTGTAATGACCTGACAGTTGCCAAGCGGGCATATTTGAAAAAGATGTGCAACAAGATGAAAGTAAATGTTGTTTGCGGTGCTAACGGTACATCAAAGTAATAACTGTTGTTTGCCATGGTAAAGCAAGTAAGTAGATATGACAATAGAAGTTGTTTTATTTGTTTTTAGATTAATTATGTACCAGCAATTGGCCAAAGGCTATATTGTTATCTACAGAGAAAATTTCATATTGATGAAGTTCCAGACTTCACCCACAATTTTCAGTGTGTTTACAAATATGTTTTGTTTGTGAAACATTTTAGACATTAATCATTAATTTGTCACCTTAAAGTCAGAGATTGTGTCCTTTTCACTGACAATGCATGCAAACCCTTTGCCCTCTCCAGTACATCATTTATTTAAATATTCTGCAAAGTTGTTTTAGACACGGGCACAGGGACTGATTCATAACATGCCTGGAATTGACCTGAAGTCTGTCTCTTTGAAAAGAAGTCAAGCCACGTTGTGTGACAACACTACAAAGGACAATGTGTTTACATCCGTATGCCTTTTGACTGGGTGAGTTAGCATTCACTTTGCTTTTGTACTGGCTACTGCTAAATTACGGAGCAGTGTGTTGTTTTCCATAAGCATAACTGTCTGCTTGTAATAATCATACTTTCTGATGGGCTGAAAATTTGGCCACGCAAAACCTGACTGATAAATCAACTGAACATTCAGAACATATACACATTTGAAGAAAACAAATCTAGGCACACCAAAAAAGAGTGTTTTTACAAAGACAAAGTGCCATCATTGTAGAAAATTCGCAAAGGTGCTTTCTGTGTAAGCACATCCAGAGAAAAAAACGATCTAGGACCAGGTAGTTAAAATATTATGCGCCCAGTTCCTGTTCACATAAATTCACCAAGGCTGCACTTTGCTTGGGACCATGACTTTGACCTCTAAGGACTGTATATGATTTGTGTAATAGGGGGTTGGAACATGAATACCAACAGGGCCCAGTTATCACCTCAACATTGAAACCTCTATTGACAACTCTGTCACCCATCAGTAACAAAGCCTGATTTGACATTCCATTAACGGGCTCCGGAGAAAGGGATGGCGAGTTCGGCAGAGGTGAACGCCGGGGACGGCTGGATTTACGCAGAGGGAGGAACATCAATTCACCGCTGTCCGCCGTTGCCTCACAGTTCAACTGTTCTTCACTGACCCCATTAATATGCAGGTTTACCAAGTGTCATACATTACATTGGCCTCATCTGTCGCAAATCGTGACAACTTCACCGACAAGCACTTTTGTTTATAATAGTCCCACAAGTCACGCCAGGGTAGCAGGAAAGAAAGAAGCACATAAAAAACTGAGAGGAAATTAAAATTAAACGTAACTTAGTGTAGTGTAGTCTCTTATTTCCCCCAAAACCACACCCACAAGGACAATTGCATAAGGAGGTTGCACGTGTTTAAACCTTCAAGGTCTATGGGGGTCAAAGTCCACATGGCACAATGTTAAATTTTGGCCTCTGAAATGGTCAAACTTTGTCTTACAGTGAAGAACTTTATGGTTTTGGATTCAGAAGACTCTAGGTTACAAGATGAATCCAACATTCTAAGATATTGATATTGATGCATGATGCATCATTTAAAAATGTATGTTTATGTTTCAGTTATTTTTGTGAAATACATGTATACCTTGAAGAATTAGACTGTAAAATCCATGTTGGCATGCCCCAAGATCTTGGTAACCAGTGTGTCACTTCCTACGTCCTGTCAGTAATGATTTTATGAAGTTGCCAAAAACGAGTTGCCGAAAACGACCCAAATTTTAATATCTCCGGCTGTGATGAACCCAAGACACCTCATTCTGGGAAATATAATAATTTGATGATGATCATCGTCAATCAACCTAGAAGGATTAACAGCTTGACCTTAAAGGGCAAAACACAAAAAGGCAGCCAGCCTTATTGGTAACTCTGGTCCAAATTCACCACAGCCTGAATCACACTTCAGGGACAACCAACGGACATCATGACATAAATGTGTTTTATAGCCACACAGCTGCTAAGGGCAGCCTGTTTTTTATGCTTTCTGGCCCCTCAACAACATGGCCACCTGCTCTGCATATAAACCCTCGCCTGCCTTCCTGCCTGCCCGCCTGCCCGCCTTTATGGGCAGGCTCCACAGCAAGTATATACAAGGACGACGCGGACAGAGGCCAGTGGAGCCAAAATGGATGCCCGGCTGCATATGCTTTAATCGTAAGGCCCCATTCACCTGGCTTCCAACAGCTCCTTGGCTGTGAGGCAACTAAAGACGCTCCAGGGGACCAGGTGGATGATAGTGATGTACCCCCCACTCCCCCAGCCATCCACCCACGCCACAACCTCTAATAATGGAGACTGGTCTGGATGTGTCACTACTGGACTCTGTTTGCCTGACCTTCCTGGGAATGTGTAGGGGCATTACTTCACTCCCCATGGGGAGAAACCCTGCTGTGGCACAGGGTGCACCGATAGGGGGAAAGAGTTACTGACTTTGGGAGCCTGCCCATCAGAGAACCTGCTCTTCCGGTGACCGGGCAACTGTGAACAGAGGCAGAGGTCGTAGCCAGGGTAAGAGGGCTCACGAGACAGAAAAGAGTCAGCTCGCTTGCTCTCGCGGTCTCGCACTCGCTTGCTTTTGTCTGCAGGCCCGTCGTTACTTTCACTGCCGGTGAATAATAAGGGAGTTTATGAATCATGACCAATGTCCTACGGCTGTACATGAAATATCAATGAGGAAGCCACCCTGGCATGTCAAAGCCCTAATACCAACAGTCACCTTGTCCCCGTCACTGCGCTCCCCAGAAGGAAAGAAAGATGACACAGTGCCACAAAGGGCGATGAAACTACACCTGGTCACTGCTGTGAGGCGAGCGGGCGGGCGTGGGCCGAGCATTACGGCGGGCTGGCCGCACGAGTCAAGCGCATGGGAGAGAGAGAGTGCAGACTTAGAAGCGACAGGGAGCTGTCAAACACTGCCTGCGTTTTGCGGGGATCGGCACTGGCAGACCAGGACAGCGTCACCTGTGCGCTGACATGCCGTATGCATATATTTACCCAGGAGAAGGTGATAGGAGTGGGGGGTGCGAACAACAGCACCCAGGCTATAACTCAGCGCAACAAAGTCCTCGGGCCAGGAATGAGTTGGAGAGATACTCAATAACAGAGTGTATTGTCTACAGCCTCATTCAACAGTCAGCCAGCATACTGCGTGTCGAGAGCCTGAACACTAGGCTTGACAATAGACATCTGGACATGAATAAAGAAGGCTACAAAAACCAATCAGACCTCAGGACACTTCATGTTGATGACTATTCTTGAGGTGAAAAGAAGGATTTTCATGTAACTTTTACTTGTGGATAGTGACAACCCTATTGACTTTCCTAGAGCAAGATGGCTTCTTTGATTTTCAAAGTTAAGCACTTTACTTGACGTTTTTATTCACGCTAGGTTGAAGCTCATGGTACAGGTCCACATATGCTATTTAGAAGAAAAGACTTCAAGGCCAAGATATCAATAAAAATCTATTCAATTGTATGCTTTGACATTCAAAGTGTAATTTTTTATATTCTTTTTAAGATTGATATGAATGACATTACAATACATTCCTTATTTTTAATGATGGTATTCTCAGCATTGGACCAAAATTATTATAATCTCAGTCTGCTTTCCCTGTCTCATTCCTGAGCAGATAACCATAACTCTTAGTCCATCAGAACTATAACAGCCTTGTTTCTGCAGTAGACCTTTTATATTTCCTCAGCTTTATACACATATCAGGTAAGGTCTGGCTGTTATGGAAAGATACAGAGAAAATGATAAAAGCTTACTTTGTTTTCATTTGTGTGCATTCTTTTTTCTTTTATACTTTGAACCTTTTAGTGCCAACTCAAGTCTTGTTCTGTTTCAACTGGGACATTACTAATGAATCTAGGGTTAAGAGTTCATAGTACCAAAACGATAGCCAGCCTGAATGGAAGGCCTGAGTATGCGTTTGTCAGAGGGTGTGTGATTGTGAGTGCTGTTGTGGTCTAACCATTTATTAGTGTGTTTGAGTGTGTTTTTGCGTGCATCTAGGCAGTTCTGCATGTGTTTGCTCGTCGTCCGCTGGGACCACTAACAGGAGACATTTTGGGAAGAGCTTTCATGCACTTTACAGGGAACCTGATCTTAAATTTCTTTTTATAAAAACTCTTTTATTCAGACTTCTACTTCCAGAAGGGCACTTACTCAATTACCAAGCACCCCCTACCTCGCCCTCTCATCCAACTCCCCCTTCCTTTCTCCTTCCCTATTCTTAGCTTGGCATCACGGCTGCTTGTACACGCATCGCCATGGGCTAAAAGCATTGGGCTGCAGAGTGGGTCTGATCAGTGAGTGGTTGGAAAGTACAAATTTATTGTGTGGTTAGGACCACATTTGAAGAAACAATCTTTAAATATAGATTTACCACAATGTAAATCAGTAAGACTAACCACGCCGCATTACAAACTGAACACCCAATAAATAATACAATTTGGGAAACAACCCTATTCATTTTGGGACTGATTCTTTTTTACTCATACAGTTGTCACTTTCTTCCCAATACATGCTATTCTTGTTCCTGAGTCCATGAAACTTTCATTGCTTTCTTGAATCCAGAAGAGATACTGACAGAAACATGAACCTGAAGCAGACAGTACCTCCATGCACAAAGTTTATTTAAAGCATATTACTCACCATTGATTGGCTGGAGCTCACGCCAATCTGACTTGAGGAATGCAACATATTTTGTGTGTATCATGTGGAAATGATGGATTCTATAACAATCAACATTTTCTATTCTAGAGAAGTCTGACCATTGCAGAGTCTCCAAATCTTTGTATTAATTAAACAACATAGAGTTAACAGCAAGACATGCTAATATTCCTTGTTCCTTGTCTCCTTCCTCCAAAGCATGTGCAAAGACCTTACAGATTTTTAAGATATAATTTCTCTCTCATGTCCTGTTAGATGCCACACGCCCCAAGAAAGATTGGCTACCTCTTTACTTGCCCTCCCCTCTATCAGAGCGCTCTAATTACCTCTTGAAATGGTCACTGTCTGTCTGCTACACAGCATCCATTCAACCTAATGCAACTTCAGATGAGGAGAAACGCCTGATGCAGCGATTGGAAGGGGAGATAAGTGAGCTGCAGCGGGAACGGGCCAGGTGAGAGAGACACACTGAAAGATGACAGCCCAAGAGTGACGGAGGGATAAGGGGGATGGAGACAGGGAGGTAAGGGGAAGGTAAATGGATGGAACTACAGAGAGCTGAAAGAAAGGAAAGACGGGTGGATAGAAGAAGAACAAGAAGAGGAAGAAAATAGAAAAGGAAGAAAAGTGAAAAAGGAAGCAGGAAGGAGAGAGACATGAAAGGAAGCAGAGAGAGAAATGGAAGAAAGAAGCCAGGTCATAGAGGGTAGTGGATGACATCAAGGTGTGCATGGATGGGAGGCATGGACAGATGGGTGTCTGGGAGGGAAGGAAGAACTGGGGTTGGGGTGCGTGGTAGAAGAGACAGACACATTCTGACAGGTTGTAGCCTCCCCTGTGAAATCTGCTCCCAGCAGACCACCGCTCCTGGATCTGCTATCTGTGCGGGATGTGTGGGAGTATTGTGGTGCTATGGGATAGACAGGACCATGTTGGGAGCTGAAGAGAGCTCCACAGCCCCAGGGCAGACAGGAGAGGCCAGCTCACTGCCCATCTGTTATGGGGGGAGTGGGGACTATACCAGACAGACAGATACCCACATCTTTGGTCTGGAAAGCTTTAGCAGTGAGGTGAGGCGGCGAACATGTTGGCAGCTGGACTGATCAATGTCTCTCTCATAACATGAGGTTTAAACAGAGAGTGTTCCAAAAATGTTGAAAGAGGTATAGATAGTTGTCCACAGAGGGCCAAAGTCATTCCACAGAGGGCCAAAATCATTCCAAAGAGGGCCAAATTCATTCCACAGAGGGCCAAATTCATTCCACAGAGGGCCAAAGTCATTCCACAGAGGGCCAAAATCATTCCACAGAGGGCCAAATTCATTCCACAGACGTCCAAAGTCATTCCACAGAGGGCCAAAGTCATTACACAGAGGGCCAAAGTCATTACACAGAGGGCCAAAGTCATTCTAATTGCAGGTATAAAGGTATAAAGGAATCCTTATATCTATTTAATTTGTACAAGGGGAGTTTAAGTCTCTGCCCTGAAGGAAGCAGGTAAAGTTCAGTACACAATGGGTGAGTGACATCAGACAGGACTAACTGGCCCTTCCTAGTCACCCTATGCTCATACATCTGGGTGATAGTCCTTAAGTCGGTCCCCACTATCTTACTGCACATACTAGTCAACTTCCTCCTATTCTTGACATTCAGATTGCAATACCAACAAAAAATGGATAAACTTAAGACAGATTCAATTAACCAAGTATGAAATATTTTCATAAAGGAAGCATCCATGTTAAAAATATGAAGTTTCCTTAGGAAATACATATGCTGAAGAGCTTTTCCTCTAATAATATCAGTGTTTGCCTAAAATTTTAGATTATCATCAAATACAGTCCCTAAATATTTGTACTGTTTAACCACGTCCACCTGATATCCCTTTATGACAAAGGTTTAGAGCTCAACTTAGGGAAATCAATGGACATCTCCTTTGTTTTTGAAGAATTAATCATAAAAAATGAAGCATCATACTATTGAATAAAATAATCTACCACTGGACCAGTATCTGACTCAAACTCAGTGAGGAGAGACAATCACAGAGTCATCTGCAAATTTATCAATGTGTCTCCCATTAAAAATACTCTGACAGTCATCAGTAAATAAAGAAAACAAGAGAGGGAAAAAACACAACCCGGTGGGGTACCAGTTGAAGACAACAATGCATGACTGACTGTATAGTATACTGCCAGGCCACTGTCTCTACAAAATAGCTACCTCCATATGCTGTTATTTGTTGCACTACCTGTACAAATACTTGTTTAATCTGAAGATCTGCAAACTGTATTCCTGTTTTTTTTATTATTTTTACTCTGTACTTTGTCTTGTAATATATGTGTAACTACCAAATATCTATCACCATATGCTGACATTTGTTGCACTATCTGTACAAATTATTGTTTAATCTAAAGATCTGTATTCCTGTTTTGTTTTTTTTACTCTGTACTTTGTCTGTAATGTATGTGCCAATTTTATGTCTTCTGCACCTCAAAGCTTTTATCTTGGCCAGGTCGCCGTTTCCAATGAAAATCTGTTCTCAATGTGCTTATCTGGTTAAATAAAGGTTAAATAAAATTAAAAAATTAAAAACCATTGCCACATACTCTTTAAAGGAGAATTCCTGGTGATTTTAAAACGTAGCTCTGTTGTTTGAATATCTGAAGTGCTGTCAGTAACGAGAATAACTCAAACAATCTGTATTGCCAAAACCGTGTTATCTCCAGTTCACAACCATTACGCATTTACTAGGGCAAGTTTTAAAATGTGCTTTGAGACTCTTAACATGTTCAAAATGTCATTACTAGTGCATTGCCATGTGCACTGATTCCTTATAGTGAACACAGCGAATCTAAATAAATCAGTTAGTGTACATGCCTCTGTTTATTTCCCATTTTCCAGTGAAGTCCACACTAGTTGATTGTCAAAGTCATACAATGCAATATTCCAAAACATACTTTTTCCGCCAAAAAAAACTTTTGCCGTGGTTATGTCCATAAACTACTTTAGCAACATTGACCTGACACTTGCCTTCACAGCTTTCAACAGTTCAAGGGTTCAAGAGTTATCGCAGGCATGAGCATAGGTAACTAAGCAACAGTGTAGACTCAGTCCGTGAGCTGCCAAAGTAGGGGTGTCAGGTTACCTGGCCTACTTGCTACATTATATGGACATAACCACTGCAAATCGTTTTTTTTAAAATAGGCATAAAAAATGTACCCATATTATTCAGAATGAATTATTCACACTGATATACATTAACTGCAAGGGAACCCATTCATACAACATACAGGTCATATGCGATGCTAATAGTAAAATCACCCATGTCTTTACCCTGGCTCAAGCCACGACTCATTTTTACTGGCAAACTCTGCCATTCCTTCCATCTTGATGGGAAATCACCCTTGGATGAGTGGCTGTGAAGGGGACAACAGTTATACATTAAAGACATGGCTGGTGATGACACAATTTATGATCCCAGCAACAGTGCGTGAAATGCTGTTTAATCAAAAACACACACAAACACGCAGTGTATCCTAATTGAACAAACATTCGGCACACTGAAAATGCGCTTCAGGTGTTTGAATAGAACAGGAGGCACTTTACAGTACTAAAAAAATATGCATCATTCTGTGTGGCTTGTTGTGTTTTACACAACATTTCCATGAATCATGGATGTGTTGATGACATTAATGAGGAAATATTAGAGGACTTAAGGAGACGTGATGTTGAAATACATGTGCTGTAGCCACTTAACCCATATGAACCAGCAGCAGAACGGGAGAGGAGAGCTTATTTGACAGAAGAGTGAAAGCAATGTAATCTTGATTTAATGTTATACTACATTGCAAAAACATCACCATGCATTCAAAACCTCGTGATTCAGTGATAGTGAGCCCAAAACATCAGAAAGTTGTCCTTGTGACATCTCTTTATTTAGATTTTGTAAAAAAGAAACATTTTTAGCAATCCGCCGTTATAATAGCAATCCGCCATGGAACAAGCGCGCCTGCTCTTAAAGGGAATGTGAGATAATGCTCTGATTGGTTTATTGCATGTTACGCCCAAACCACGCCTATGACTAATGTAGCTACATCAGACCTACGCATTTTAGATTTGCGTTGGGTGCAAGTGTCATTTATCCCGCCGACATAATAGACCTCAACAGTCCCGCCCCTCCTCCGGTTCCCGTTCATTTCTGTCAGCATGGAAGATCTCGCAGCTCCCCCTGCTGACACACAGGATTAGGCGATCGGAGTCCCACGCCTACTGAAACCACCGCTTCCCCACCCACAAGCTCATCACCCAAACTGGGATCATCTGTGTCAGCCTGCTTCTATAATAGCTGACTCTTGCTTGTGTGATGTTGTGGGTTATTATTATTGCATGTATGGTATGACGCTGAATGTCTGTTTACAGGACGCTGAATGTCTGTTTATGGTACGACGCTGAATGTCTGTTTATTTATTGAACACCCTAATATAGTGTTTGATGTTTACTCCTGATGTGTTTTTGTGAATTTGATCGGTGGGCAGCATTATGATTGGCTAATCAATAAGCAATGAGCTGATTGGGTAGCGTTTTGGCCCTATTGTGACACCGTCAAAAGTTTGCAACTCGTTACTTGGGTTTTGTAACTCCAGTGTTGCACAAAACATTTGCAGACATTCACAAAATATTTCTACAGATGAAAAACTTTTTTACACATTCACAAAATATTTCTACAGATGCAAAACATTTTTACACATTCACAAAATATTTCCCCAGATGCTAAACTTTTTTACACATGCAAACATCACTTCGCAACCTCAAAATATTATTGGCCCTTATTTGATCCCATATGTGTTTAGCATTCCTTTGTGTTCAGTAAAACATGATTCAACTTCACCTCTGCGTTTGGCTCCTCTCCTCCCAATACTGTGACAATTTTTCCCATAGACGTCTGGAAAAATCAATATATAAAGAGTTTTAGTCCATGCCTTAGGCTAACCAGCTATGACGTGACTCATAAGCATAAAACATATAATTTAGAGTGAAAAAAGGAAAAGGTTAGCCTAAGGTATGGGTTAAAACTCTTCATACAGTATAAAGATTTTTCCAGACGTCAATGGGAGAAATTAATGGGAAATTTACTTCCGGAACCGGAGGAGGGGGCGGGACTGTTGAGGTCTATATCAACAGCACCCGAGACCCGCCCACAGTGTCACCTGCGTTTCGCGTTTGATACTTGCATTTCAGATCGTTAAAATAAGTCTAAATTTAAATTATCAATCAGTTTCTTTGCCAAAGTATGAGGCGGAACACAATTAAAAGCAGAGGAAAAGTCAATAAAAAGCAAACATGCATGATTTCTTGTGCCTTTCAAATGTCTTAAAATAATATTTAGTAGGTTACCGGTGGCATCATCCACTCCTCTAGCTGATCTGTATGCAAACTGCATAGGATCAAGTGCTAACTGCATAGGATCAAGTGCTAACTGCATAGGATCAAGTGCTAACTGGGTAGAGGCCAATATCTCCTTTTTTTAAAGATTTCATAACCAAAGAAATAAGTGCAACAGACCTATAATCATTAAAAGAAAGATAATTTCTCTTTTCTGCAACTGGCACCACTATGGAATCTTTCCATAGACTAGGGACTTTAGAAAGTTGCCACAATTTATTAAAAATAAATGAATAAATCCCAGAAAGCTGCTTTGCACAGTTCCTCAACAGCCTGCCACCAATGTGAACAGGGCCTGGACTCTTTCTAACTTTAACCTGACACAAACAACTACGTACATCAGCTTTACTAATTAGAAATTTAACAGGAGTGTTCTGAGTCACTGAAATCCCACAATAATCAGACAATTCATTTATAAAATCATGAGTATCAAAACGTGTATAAAATTTGTTAAGATCATCTGCTAATTCATAATCAAGTTTCCCTCCTAAAGTAATACATTTTTTCTTCTGTTTAGTTCCAAATATAGACTTCACTCCATCCCAGGCTAAATGAGATTTCCCATTTGTAGATATAGTTTCTATCTTTTCCTCATACGCAATTTTGCTAATTTCTTATTAGTTTATGGGCCTTTCTGTACTGAATACTATCACCTTGGTTAAAATAAATATTCTTTAGATTAATTGCATATTTAACATGTTTAGTGATCCAAGGCTTGTTGTTCAGAAATACTATGCAAGGTTTCTTTTGAAATACCAAATCTTCACAAAATACAATATAATTTGTCACAGTCTCAGTAAGATCATCTAAATCAGTGCATACAGATTTAAACAGTTCCTAATTGGTACATTCAAAGCATCCCATCAGCTCTTGAATTGAGTCGTCAGACCACACAGGAACTAATCTTTTCTCAGTTTTTTCCCTTTTCAAGACAGGTTTATAAACAGTAAGCAAACCCGCTCACCTGATTTTCCAGGTCTGAACCATCTGGAAAAAAGCAAACATTAGACTGTCTTTTTGGAAGGCCTTTCACACAGCTAGGTTGCTTATTAGATGTTGATTCTGGACAACATTTATTTTTGCATTATTATTATTTTGCAATATTATTTTCTCCAAGTGATTTTGAAGCCTTGACATTTTTCTTCTTAAAGAGCTGCTGTTTTCATTTCTGCTTGACCAGAAAACCTCATTCATACCCTCTATTATTCTATACAAGGGCACAGAAATTAACGAGAGCAAGATGTTTGGTTCCAAACACTGGTACCAGAACCCTTGAGAACCCTGACATATATGCTATGATGGCAAAGCTACCTGATTTTGGCTGGTGGGAATAAACTAAAGGGCTCACTGTCAACTTGGCCCTCTTCTCAAACTTCACATCAGATTTAACAGGGCTCATCAAATTCACGGCAGCTTCCATTTCCGATGTCTGTTGATCAGTTGGCTGTTTTTAGAGCGCACACCTGGAGAATGCCAGACGTTTTCTTCTTCTTCAAACTCACATAGAAAGACACATGCTGACATCCTGTCACACCACAAACACACACACTGCTTCCTCCAACGTTGAGACATGATGAACTCCAGGAGTAGCTTCTTTCTTCGTAAATGTATAGGTTCCATATAATTAATTAATAAAATAACACATCATTTTAATTTATAATATTTTGCAATAATGTGGTAGCAAGAAATGCTAAGGAACAATACAGTATGTGTATATTAACAATAATGTATGCTTTCAAATACATGTATAAATGAATGCATTAAAATACATTTTAAGATGCACACAGTTGATGTTGTTTGGACCCATATTTAGATTTCACGAAAAAGAACCAGAAAAAAATAATTCACAAAATTTTGCCCATACAGGCACCTTTATATTCCTGGTAGTTGGGGAAAAGAAAAAGCAACATAATTATGCTGTACACTGGTTGACAGCTGATCTGTAATTTGGAACCTGGCGGTGTATTCATCAGGAGCGAGAGAAAGGGAGTGTGTGTGTGGGCCTAGCTCATCTTTCAGACCCTGACAGGGCGAGTTTACCTGGGGTGTAAAAATAACAGACCCCCACCACAGCACACCATATACGCACTTCCAAGCTCATTACCTGTATAGGAACATCCATGCCTCATCTTATTGAAGCACTATCCTTCACCTTCATAACAAGTACAATTACAGCAGCCCAGACAGATAAGGGGAGGGAAGCATATGTTATGAAGTTAAAAGTGGACCACCTTCACAGTTGCTGTCATCGTCAGGCAAAAGATGTAAGCTGTTTGTGTTACATTCTAGGACAGGGCTCTTCAACTTTTGTGTCGGAGGGCTGAAAAAGTTGCTTTTTGCTTCTATCTGGTAGTAATTGAGCTCCCCTGGTGTCCCAGGTCTGAATCAGACAGTTATTAGAAGCGGAAAATACAAAATAGATTCAGTCCCATCACAAGTGGAGATAAAGAGCCCAGTTCTAGGAGCAGAACATTTTCAAATCATGACTTAAAGACACCAGAACTAGGTAGCCAGAACATTACCGGAGGTGAAAATAGTATGTTGTCCATGTCTGTCGATGAATGTCGCTTATGTTTTGGGATCGGTTCCCCAGTTTTACTTTCAGCCATAGTTGTTAGAAGATGCGTATGTACGTAATATTTGTCGATAAATCGCTCTATTCTCTTAATTTCTTTCTTGTTATTATCCAGTTTGTTTAATTATATTGAATACAATAGCTACTATTTTTGTGTCTTTATTTATTTAACTTTTATCTCAATGTTTGTCTCAATGTTTGTCTCAATGTTTGTCTCAATGTTTGTCTCAATGTTTGTCTCAATGTTTGTCTTGCGCCCTTACATGTTCCAAGGCCATCTTGCTTGTGTACACTGTCTTAGATCTAAGGCTACATTATTTGCAGGTGAAGTGAAAACCTACAGGATGGTAGCTCTCCAGGACCGGAGTTGGAGACCCCTGCTGTATATACACAATTATATACACACGTTTTAGAAAACCCACGGATGTTCATGTTTTTTATATAAATTCATCAAGGTGGCATTAAATTGACAAATGAATATTTAAGCCATTACCAATGTTGAAAATGTCTATCACTGTTGGAAATGTATAATTAATTATTCACAAATAATGGCAACGCCAATTTTTCAGCAGATATATTTTAAATGTCTTGATAATGAAAACTTTTAAGTCTTCCATATTTTTTTTTACTATAAAGTCTGATACAATTTAACGCCACTTTGGTGAATGAAGGTATTCATTTCCATCAACACAAATAAACATTATATTCCTGGGTGTTTCAAAATGTTTAACCAGTAGTGTAGATGTGTATGTGGGTGATTCCTGTTTTGGATCAAATTTTTGGCTTCCTATATTATGAAAATTCTAATGATTGTATTTCATGTTTTTAACATTTTGTCAGAACAGGGCCATACTTAGCTATGAGGAATGCATGTTGGCCAACCTCAGGGGCTGAAAATATTACAGTAATGGGATGTTTTTTGTACATTTTCCTCCAGACATTTTCCACCCTGTAAGGGACATATACATGGTAATCACAAAGTTTTAATTTAACCAAATTAGTAACATTTTAATTTAAAAATGTACAAGTGAAAAAATACTGACCTTTTCTTGGATATAATGTGTCCCTTGTGCTAGATTCACAATATACAATGATTTCTCCATTATGTCCTGCATGGTTAACCAACCATCAAAATAATAATATAATCAAAATGATAACATAATAGATAGAGCAGTGGAAATGTTCTTTTATTAATATTTGGTAAACCTACAATGATTGATTGGCAGCACAAACCACGTAGCTCTGTTTTATTTGGCTATACCAAACATCATTAAAAAGATGAAAAACACATGAACAGAAAAGATTAAAACACTCATGAATATAAGAAGATTTAAAACACACATGAACAATTTTTATTTTGTTATAAAGCATTGTTTTCCTTGTATTACAGTGTAGTTTTACAACAATGGTATATACAAACAATAACAACACTACTACTACTACTACTACTACTACTACTAATACTAAAAATAATAAAAAAACTTCTAGAATTTCTAGTCAGTAAGGTTTATATCCAAAAAACCCTGTGGGGTTCCACCTTGTTAGGCATACATAACCTAACAGGGTGGAACATAACAGTGTGCAACTTTTTAGCTAAGTTAGCTGTAGCTCTTTGAGTTATCAACATTTAGCTAGCACACACTCTACAGATGAACAGGTTTTAAAAACTATTTCTAACATGTTTTTAAAAATATTTTATCCAGTAAACATTTTCTATAATATAAAATAACAGGGTGGAACTTTAAGGGTGCCTCAATCAGGTGTGTCACATGAAATTGACAAATATAAAGGAGTGTGACTGTTGGAGCTTACCTCAGTTTTCCAGTTGACTTCCCTCCAAAAACGTCCTGCAAATGGCTGTATGGATTTGTAGTCTTTTTTGGGAGGCAAGAAAATACAGACTAACAGGGTGGAAAAGGACTCTGGGGACATACTGTATAATATATTATATAACTACAGAAAACAAATGTAGTCTCAGCAGACTTAATTCCTTGACTAAAGGAAGTGTCTCCTAGTCTGTCAAAGTAATAAAGAATAAGTTAAGGTTTTAATCATTTTATGTATTATATTTATTGAGGAATTTTATATAGATTATATTGCATTGGGGACATGCTGAATTGAATGCATATACCACAGAAAAAGATTATTTAAAATGACGTAAAAAATTAAAGTAATTTATCTGTGGTAAAGCAATAGAAATCACCTTAACACATAATACAATGATTATTTATAAATATTTGTCTAATTTTAGACAATAATAAGAGTAGGGAAATCATTGGGACATGAAAATCTTATCCAAAACAGGAATCACCCATACTGTAAATACTCACCAGCCACGACATTAGGTAAAACTTTCTATTACTATTTTGCATTCAGAACTGTTTACATCCATCATGGCATAGTATCAACAAGGCGCTGTAAACATTCCCCAGAGATTTTGGTCCATATTGATATTATTGCATTAAGCAGCTCCATCAAATTTGTGGCTACACCATCCATGATGCAAATCTCCTGTTCCACCACATCCCAAAGGTGCTCAATTGGATTGAGATCTCGTGACTCTGGAGGACATTTGAGTATAGTGAATTCATTGTCATGTTCAAGGAACCAGTTTGAGACAATTTGAACTTTGCAACCTGGTGTGTTATCCTGCTGGAAGTAGCCATTAAAAGATGGGTACACCTTGGTTATAAAGGGATGGACATGGTCAGCAACAGTAATCAGTAGGCTGTGGCATTTAAACAATGCCCAATTGGTACTAAGGGGCCCAAAATGTGCAAAGAAAATATCCCCAACATATTACACCACCACCACCAGCCTAAACTATTGATTCAATTGAATATTGATTTGACATGATGTGCCTTCAGAGATTCTATTCTGCATACCATGGTTGTAACAAGTGGTTATTTGAGTGACTGTCGCACTTCTATCAGCTCAAACCAGTCTGGCCATTCTCCTCCGACCTCTGCCATCAACAAGGGATTTTCGCCCAGAGAACTGCCACTCACTGGATATTTTCTTGCCTAATTGCATTGACCTGTAGAGTTATATTAGTTATGTACAATTGTTAGTATGTTTATGTTTGTCAGTACAAAGAGAGAGAGAAGAGGAGGGTGAACAGGCTGGAGAGGTCATAGGAGTGAGGGAGAGCAGCAACCAGGTGAGAGTGAACATATAATAAAGACAAAAAAGTACAAAGCTTTTAGTTATAGTGTAGGAATTGAATACTCCTTTTCTAGACAGATTTAAGTAACCAGCTAAACTATTTGCTGAACAGGGATACAATTAGTTAGGGATGTTGAATGGTTGTTTTGTTCCCGCCATGAGACAATTTTACATGTATTATAGGAATGCTATCATTACATCCATAGATGCTGCAGGTAGAAGCATATATTTTTCCACATATTAAACCCTTTTCCAAAAATCTATATTTAAGGATATTGATTACAGTTGGTTTAACCCCAGTCATGATTCCCCTTTAAAATAAAATTGTTTATTTTCTAGTGAATGAAAATGGTTTTCATTTTACTAGTAATTGTTAGGGCAACCAGAAGAGGAAGTGGCCACTGGTCAGCTGAGAGAGCATGATGGATATGCCACAGATGGAGAGAGCAAGCACCAGGGGAGGGTCAGCAGGTAGTCAAGACAAGTAGTCTAGGTGTTTCACAAACAGCAGCTGTATTGCCCACATTGTTTGTAGTGCACCCAACGTTATTATCCTCATTAAACTATGATTATACATGAGACTTTCCAACACTCTTATTGTTCATTCAGGTTTTAAGGTGTCCCTGGTGGTTATGTGCCTTTCATGAAAGCATAGGTTGTTTCAAAATCTTTAGTTGTCACCTTCATAGACACATTTGAAAACCCATTTAGACTAGTGATGGGAAGTTCGATTCTTTTCTACTGACTCGTATCTTTGGGTCTCGTTCATTCAAATAAAAGAATCATTTTGATTTGTATCGTTCATTTGTGCATGCGTAGATCGAAATGAACGAAAAGAACCAGTATACTGATTCGTACCGTATGTACTGGATCATAGAAATAATAAACCTTCGCAAAAAAGAAGGAAATAACTAAATTAATTAACCATATAATGGATCATAAAAGTAATGCACCTGCGCAAATCCAAAAACACTTAACATAATGAACTAATCTCATACGACGTCTGGTAGAAAGTTTTAAATTTGAGGCAATAAAATGTAGCTGTCAGTGTCTTCAATTATTAAAAATGTGTTAATTTGAGGCAGTGTGAATAGGCAAAATGTAACAGCAAACCGTATAATCAATGCATTATAACAAAGATGTTCAGTGGCCAAGCGGATATGTGTGTAGTAAACCAATTCTTTTAAATATCTAGCGTCATATGACTTCGTAAGAATAACAATTAACATATAAGCCTAAAATATTTATTTCGTACATAATCCTATAATAGGATTCACATCCATATGTAAACTATGATAATGGTGCATTTTTCAAATTAGTAACATTTGGTCAGGCTAAAGGCTAAAGTGGTACAATTCTGTGAGTCTTCCGTCTCTCATTCTACAGTGATGAGCAAGAATGTGTAAATCCAAGAAAGAAATCGTACTGAATAATAGAGTAATGTGTCTGCGCCAAAATAAACAATATGAACGATTCAGGTATAGTACCGAGCAATACTGGATCATAGAAGTAATGCGCCTGTGTGAAAAAGAACGAAATTAACGAAATCGCCCATCACTTTTTCATGGCAGTTAAAGAGTCAGTATTGTTAGTTTGAGAGCAGCCATCGTTGTGGTGTTTTTGGTTTGGGGAATGTAACAGTAATTGATGAATTACATGCACTTTGCACATTCTCTTATTGGGGCTCAGCCCCCCTAACTGTAAATTTCTAAAATCGCCTGTTTCTCCTTATCCTTCCTTCCATATAGGCACGTGGGGGCCAAACATACTACTGATTCACATTATGAGTTGCTGTGACAAAATTTGCACAAGTTGGATCAAACTGCAATTTCAATTGTTTACTTTGAGTTGAGCAATTTCAAGTTTATGTAGATATGTCACAGCAACATTGTACAGGAAATGCAAATATAATGGCAGGTACAGTTAAATTTTCTCCCATCATGTTTATCCATTTGCAATTATTAGCTCTAATGATATTACGTTTAAGAGAAAGAAAATATAAATTTATTTGCAAAAAGAAACATTCTGGAGCCATTATCAGCAAACTGAACTGTAAGTTACCACAGTATCCGGCACCAGATGATCAGCAACACTGTAGATACTGTTGTCCTGAACTGTTCTGCAAATGGCCACTGTGTTTCTCTGACTCACATATTTGACTTATCCAGCAGAATGAGTCTGAGCCAGCATTAGGAGACAGATGTCAGATGGAGGAACAGAAGGATGGATGCTGATGTGAGTGATAAAAGGGATAGTATAGATTAATTGTGTCATTCAAATTCCAAAATACATAACAATGCACATTCTATGTGATGTTCTACATGAAACCAACATAGCATGATTATAGTACAAATACTTGTGTTAAAAGAATACTCTGGTTAAAGTAGAAGTACTGATTTACCTTCATTACTCAAGTGAAAGTAAAAAAGTACAGGCTTGGCAATTTACGAAAAGTAAAAGTAGCCTTGCGGATGACAATCATTTTTTATGCAAAGCTACCTGGACCACACAAATGTTACTAGAGTGCAAGCTGAGAAACTTCCATGGCCTTGTAAAAAAGGCTCTTATGTGCCATTGCCTAAATTTTAACTAGATGTCTGCCAATAGGCCTAAAACATGACATAGATGATTATTGTGACAGAGACCGGGACTCCAGGTTAATAAGATTCTGACTGAATAACAAGTTATTAATTAAAATGTAATTCTGTGAGAATTCACAGATAAAGTTTCTCTTTTTTAATCTTCCCCTTAACATTTAAAGGAATACACATGCATGTGTGTGTGCAGGGATGCTGACAGGTTGGGACAACTGGGATTGTTGTCCCAGGCCCAGTCCTGAAGAGGTCCCAAATTTTGTTTTTGCACAGTCATATTTCTTTTACCGGGCGGCCCTAAATGTGGAGTTGTGTCCTGGGCCTGGGGATTCCAATCAGCATGCCTGTGTGTGTGCTCAAATATGTGTGTGCTCAAGTTCCCCATAGTTTTAGAGTTACAACTAAGAGATGGCAAAAGTGTATTAGAAATGACATCTAATAAATCTTTGAACATGGAGTGTTAATAATAATAAATGCAATGTCAGGATCACAATTTCTACAATTGAAGTAGTAGTAGTAGTAGTTTATTTTGAACATGTAAAAAATAAGAAAATATATATATACATACAGTACATACACACACATATATATATATATATAATAAAATTAAAACAACAGATAATAAAACATGTACATCAACAAAATCTTCCAAAATCATTATAAGTAGTTCAAATAAAAAATTCCCATGTTAAAAAAGGAGTAGGAAGAAGTTCGAAAAAACTTTTCTGGTCCTACCCCCTTTTTCTATTTTTAATTTCCTTTAGTTAAATTCAAACCAAATTGATTCTTTACTTATACGTGTTTACATACGCAAACATGTGCCATACTTCTACCTACCTACACTCACATTAACACATGCATACACATAGACACAGATGCATACAGACATGCATACATGCATACACACACCACACACCCATTTATTTTATTTTTTTCAATCTATCACACCAAATAATATCCCATCCTAACTAGACTTATATAAGTACTATAAAAAGTACTATAAAAGTACTTTTTATAAGTACTATAAAAGTTGGAGAAATTACAAATTCAGTGTGCATTGCATTAAAAAAATATTTATTAAATTGCATATAGACATCCAGCAAACAAAAAATGGCAAGTGATGTATGCCCTCAAATCTGAAGATGTGCATGGATTTGTCCTGAATCCCTTAAAGAACTTGGGAGCAACAGACCTTCTGTATAGTATAACGTGTCATAATGTAATTTTTGTATAGGACAAATATACCGGTACACACCTTTTGTGATGTTGAACGTGTCGAGTGTTATTACGTGTAGGACACTGAGTGAGTGAAAAAGCGTGTGTGTGTGTGTGTCTGGGATGGGCAGGAAGAGAGAGACCGCAAAGTGTTCAAATGTATACCTCAAATTTGCAGCACATTCGCCAGGAGACATTCTTCGTGACTACTATGTCAAACATGATGATTGGGAATGGCTTGCTGCTTTTCGAATCTCTGTGATCTACGTTTTCTTCATTTTCTATAATGTCACCGTACATATAACTATGCTACGTTACAGCGATCAAGCCAGCAAACCGCGAATGAATGCCACCGAATCTGTTGAGTTGTCTTGTAGTGGTGTGTCAAATGCAACGTCTATTTCCATCCAATTAGATTGAATTCGGTATTGATGACGAGAGAAATATTAACGGTAACTTCACTGAAATTATTTGAAACTAAAGTAACGAGACAATTTTGTAAAATGTAAGGAGTAGAAAGTACTGATATTCGTTGTAAAAATGTAAGGAGTAAAAGTAAAAAGTTGGCACAAAAATAAATAGTAAAGTAAACATATCTGAAAAATCTACTTAAGTACAGTAACAAAGTATTTGTTCTTCGTTACTTCCCATCTCTGATGATTATATGACTATATCTTAAAAGGTAGAGTATGTCCAAGGTCTGACACTGAATGTCTTATTACTGTTGTTATTCAGACTGACAGTCTTAGTATTTTTGGACTTGTTTTATTTCAACAGAGTGAGTCTGAGCAACAAACAGTGGACTGTCAATGAGATGTGAGGGACAGTAGGGTGGATGCTGGGATTGTCCATGTTTTTAGCTGAATGCTTTATATTTGGTCAGTTTAACTGAATAACTATGTCCCAGTGTGTAGAATAGCAGGAATTGTTTTTGGCGGATAATTTCTTTGTCCTCCCAAATATATGACAATATCACACTTCATTGGGCCAGTTTTCCAAGCTGATTAGGAACATTTTGTATATTTGCCCCTGAGCAAAGCACCTAACCCTAATTTACTTACGTAAGACTTGATTTACTCCAGTCTCGGTCTTGACTTGGCTGCGGTTTGGGTGGTCTTGAACACAACTCTGTGTTGCTGCATAGAGTATGGCCAACATGACATTAGCTCAGTAATGCGTAGTTGTGCATGCTTCCAATTGAGTGGGCTGCATCATGTAGTGTACCACAACAGTCTAGTACAAGGCAGTAGCGTAGCCAAAAAAAAATTCTGGTGTGCATCTAAAAAACTTGGTGTGCCACATCGATATTTCTCTACATAACAGAGGCCTATACTACGAAGCTATGTTCAACATGCCCTAGATTTCCTTTCATTACCTGGCTTCACTAAACCTAACAATTACGATAGATACGAGATGTCACAACCGTGGTAATCAATTCATTAAATCAACCCAGGATTTCCCAATTTAGTGACAAGCGCGTTTACATAAAAGGGGCGGTGTGTGCATCATAGGACCAATCGCAGACACGGACAACTCTATGAGAGCTGCATATTTCGCTCAACTGTATTAAATTATAATTTTAGATAAATTTGAAGAGCATATATAATATAATCCACACATAAAGCAAGAAGGAAAGCTGGGGAAAAAATGCCACCCGTGTATTTATAAGTGCCTCAGGCTCATCGATGTCACTGACTAATTACAATTATGTATTCCAGGCCCGGCGGGAGAATTAACTCCGCAAGGGGGCACCCAAAATTACTAAGGGGGCACACATATTTCAGATTGGTAATAACACAATGAATAATGTTGATAGTATGTAGTGGAGTGGACAGTAATCATTTGTAGCTTGTAAATACACAATGCATTCAATTGCAGCCAGTCACACGGCTGTCTTGCCATTATAAAACATGTTAGACTGCTTTACAACTTCTGCGAAGAAAAGTTCCTAATTTCCATAGGCCTAGCTCACATCACTACAGTTCCTAATATTGCTCAAAATCTACCCACCTTCATCAATGTATTGCAAAAAGCTGTTATTCTACTATAACAACATCAATAATAAATTTGACATTATAAACGAAAAATGTCATCACCTCAATCCCGCATTCAGACAATCAAAAGCAATGAAGAAAATAACGTATTGCCAAGCCATTTTCAACCATTTCCACAATTTTGCAAATTACACAATAATTTATAACTGACAATGCTGATATTTCCTATACCGGATTCAGAAAAGTTTGTCAGGCACACGCACCTGCAAGGCTGTATAGGCGGCAAGACAGTTTTACTCTGCTGCAGCTAGGCCGAGACGAGTGGCATCGGCGGTCGAATGTCCCGGTGTTAACGGCAATGTTGGCAAGGCAGCCTCTGTGGCTGGCATCTCCTTTTCCGCGCCACTTTGAGTTGAGGATCTGCAAAACCACTTTCAAAAATAACATAATTGAGCTGTGAAACTTATTTCCGGTGGAAACAATCTACTACTAGGCTACATTTGAACGTAATCATCTATTTCAAATTGTGCCCGCCTTTCTACTGTGTGAAGGCCAATCAACGTATGATTTTTACAAATGTGTGACTTATGTTAACCCGCTAGTTTTGATTCCTGTGCAGCGGCACAGCGTAATAATCAACGCAACAAATCGCAGCTAGGCCTGACTGTGGAGGGATTTGTAGGACACATACTGGAATCAAAACTGAGGGTAAAAATATTCTAACTGAGGGGGCATTGCCCCCTTTTGCCCCCTCGTGCCGCCGGGCCTGCTTCATGCTGATGGTGTATAACAATTGTATTTATTGTATTCTTTCATTTGCAACCCTGACAGTGTTAAACAGTCATTGGAGCAAATAAAAAAATTTACAGGGTGTAATCGTTACAATACTTGGTTGTTTAACAAGTTCTGTAGGAAATAGGAATAGTAAATGTATGTTCTTGATATATGGTCTCTACAGAGAAAGGGGATACATTGATGTTGATCCGTATCAAACAGACTATACATTAAAATGCCTTTCACAAACAAACGCAACACTATACATAAAGTCTGTACCTGTAAGTGCACAACTTTGATGTATCGCACTGCACTGGGACATACAGATCAAGATTAGCTGCTGAATGTGTTGGCCTATTACGCCCGTTTCAGTCTACTACACTGCTCATCTCCCGTGATATTCGCTGGGGTCACGTTAGCGGCTATTTTTGCGCATACACTTAAATGTGTAGGCGTGGATCTAGATGTACGAAAAAAATTAGAATGGTGCAGTTGTCTACAGCTTTGTCCAGGTTATCATGTTCAAGTGTATTTTGCAGCCGCACATAGTACTTGAAATGTAATTTGACAATATACTCAGTATTATCACACCAACAGCAGTGAATTTGACCACTAAAACCGTTCTAGTGATGGTTAAAACGAGGCATTTGAAACATTTGAGACAATTGAACCATTTGTGTCGAGGCTTCGTGAAACGTTTCGACACTTCTACTTGACAGTTAAATTCCGTTACATTTGATTCGAGGCGTCGTGAAACGTTTCGAAACCTTGACTCGATAGTGACACCTGCTGGCAACTTTAAATATGGCACACAACAGTAATTCCACCATGGCATGGTTAGACAGACGCTACTGTGGCAGGACTGAACGATTCACGTCCTACATCACAAACTACAGTTTCGAAATGGGTTGATAATTGTAATATGTCAACACTGTTGGTCATTGAATGAAATAGAACCTTTTTAGACAATGAAAACGTTCCCAAAATAATGTCATACATCTTAATTTGGAGTGTTCCCAAAACATCAAACTTATGTGACCTTCGCTGATCTGACAGTGGGAATAAAACTGTAGAAAATGTACATTTATATTGTATGGATTGGTGATATGAATATATAAAGTAATGATCCTGTAATGGCAAGGCGCAGATGGTTCAGTGGTTAAGGAGTCAGACTTGTGGTCACAAGGTTGCCTGTTCGGTTCCTTGTTAAATCAATTGACGTTATATCTCCACATTGCCAGTACTCAGGCGATTCATTTTTTGTCTCGCAGGGCAGACAAAAATTATCGAAGGGCACAGGTTGCAGGGATGGCTAAATGGACCATTGCATGTTAATATAGGTGAGGGAAGACCCCTGTATTTTCCGCCCACTACACCAATTCAAGACAAGGTATGCATCTGCTAAGTACCGTTGAACTTCAACCATA
>JACXGM010002758.1:0-11567 GCA_016801145.1 Umbra pygmaea | reverse complement strand
GCCTGCGACACCTCGCCTGGATAAGCAGTTGACGATGTGTGTGTGTGTAAAGGATTTATACAGAATGTCAAAGATATAAATATATATCCAATAATAATAATAAACATCTGATGTCGTTGGTCCATCTTGTGTGATGGCTCAATCTTGCAATACTCTCACAAATTTATCAGCCACGGTCTCGCGCCTCGTTTTACACCCGATACGTAACTGTTTTTGACAAGTGCGACACAGGTATCGTTCAATGTCACATGACAAAGTGTTTCGACGACACTTTGTCATGTGACCAGCAGTGTTTTTGAAACACGTCTCGATACGTTGTTCCGATGCAGTGAGTGTCGAAAACATTGAGACAGTTTCGACACTTGAGTGTCGAGCACCCATCACTATTAGGTTCCCAATTTAACAAAGCAAAAAACAAATTGTCAGTGATGAGGGACAGAACAACATCAGTAGTAAGTTATGACCTCCTTCCTTTAGTGTCCTTTTAGCTTGTTCTGTAGCATTTTATACCTGCAATTGGTCTGTCATATCTCAGCACTAGAAGTGAAATTGTTGAATATTTTAATTGTAGAATATTTTGAAAGAAACTGTATTTCTAAACAAGATAAACCATATACACAGTTGTGGTCATAAGTTTAAATACACTTGAAAGAACATGTATGTCATGCAGTTTGTGTTTCCAGTAATTACTACAACTCTTATTTTTCATTAGAGCACATTCTTATTTGTCACAAACACCAGTCATGAAATGTGGTATGTTTATTACTTTATTATGGGTCTTCTGAAAATGTGACGAAATCTACTGTGTCAAAACTATACATACAGCAATTGGTTAAATGTCCCTTGGCCATTTTCACCTTGATTAGGTGCTTTTGGTAGTCATCCACAAGCTTCTGGTTGAATTGTGGACCACTCCTCTTGACAGATTTGGTGCAGTTCAGCTACATTTGTTGGCTTTCTGACACAGACTTATTTCTTCGGCAATGTCCACATGTTCTTGATGGGGTTCAAGTCAGGACTTTGGGAAGGCAATTCTAAAACCTTAATTCTAGCCTGATTTAGCCATTCCTTTACCACCTTTGATGTGTGTTTGGGGTCATTGTCCTGTTGAAACACCCAACTGCATCCAAGGCCCAACCTTCTGGCTGATGATTTTAGGTTTCCTGAAGAAAGGTAATCCTCCTTCTTCATTATTCCATTCACTTTCTGTAAAGCACCACAGCAAAACAGCCCCAGCTCATAATACTACCACCACCATGCTTGACTTGTTATTAAATGTGTTGGCACAATATAATTGAATGTGACATAAATGGCTGTCTTTGCCCTTCCTCTTGGTTTCCCTCCACATACCTCTCTCCCTAGCCTCTGCTGCCTACTGTGCTGACCAATAAATAAATGAAATAAATCTCAACAATTCATTCCAGACAAAGATTTTTTTAGCCAGCTCACTCAAGGATAAATGCCCCAGGACGCCATCTTTTTTTCAGCCCTCCCTATCTTCCCTCTACTTACCAATATGTCTGTATAGACTTAGCTTCTTGGCTCCTTTATATCCTCATATGGTTTCTTCTATCATTGCTGTTATTAACACCACAAATGTTGTCCTTTCCTCCTTTCCGACACCAAGGTGGTGATATACATTTCTGCTCTCTTGGCTGACATCTCTGTTTGGATGTTGACACTGCACCTCAAGCTCAACCCCGACAAGATAGAGGGACTCTTCCTCCGGGGTGGAAAGCTTGTCTACTCCAATCATGGTACTTAAAAGAGAATTCTGGGCTATTTCAAAACGTAGATCTGTTTGGATATCTGGAGTGCTGTCAGGAGCGAGAATAATTCAAACAATCTGTATTACCAAAACCGTGTTATCCCCCTGCTCCAGTTAACAACTATTACGCATTTATGAGGCAAGTTTAAAAATGTGCTTTTAGCCTCTAAACATATTGGAAATGTCATTACTAGTGCATATCCATGTGCAATGATTTCTTATAGTGAACACAGCGAATCTAACAAATTAACCAGTGTACATACCTGTGTTTAATTACCAGTTTCCAGTGAAGTCCACACTAGTCGATTGTCGAAGTCATACAATCTAATATTCCAAAACATATTTTCCACAGAAAACTGATTCATTAATGGTTTCATGTGATCACTATCCTTACACAACTGTCAAATGTTTTTCTTGAACAGTCATATTATCAAATCCAATCCCAATTTCTGCCAGGGTATGCAAACTTATGAGCACAACTGTAGGTCCCAGTCCAGCTCTTGTTATTCACATCTGCATTACTGCAATTGTCTGTTTGTTAGGCTTCCTTTTGCACCACAAAATCCACCTAACCTATCCAGAACACTGAAGTTGTCCTATTTCATGCAGCTCCTGCACTCATTCAACTTGTATCTAACAACTTCACAGCCTGTCAGTCCCAACTCCCCTTCTCCCACCATTGCCTTAGTAAACTAATGCTTGCCATTTTCATTGTTTTCTATTCCCATGCGTAGACTTCTATATTCAGTTTTGCCAATAAGGTGACTTTGTTGCTAGACTTAGGAAGTTTACCTTGGCTGGATGTTTTTATTAGCAAAAATTCAGCTACTTTTTTCAGCTGCCACAGGGAATGGTGGATCCCTGTTTGTGTGTTGCACTCATCTTTGAGCTGGTACTAGTGTGTGCATACATCAACTATGCCCCTTCCCTTGACAACCTCCGCCCTACTGTCTTGGCCTCCCCCGCTGCTACAGACCGAGAGCAGAACTTGATAAAAGTGTTGTTTACAGCAGCAGCGCCTCACACTGTTTGAGTGATAGCTGAAATTACAAATCCTTTCCAATCACAGATAATAAAACAATTGCGACTCCTCGTCATTTTTCCACACAATGTTTCATGAGTCATTTCTCTGCAGCCTATGCTGGCGAAGTTAATGGTGAGCAATGGTGGGGGTCTTTTGGAAGGTGTGAAGTCCACAGGTGCTTTTGCATCCAAGAAATGAGGAGAAGCTCTTTTGCTACTAATTTAGCTATTGGTTACATGAACTTGCTTCTCACCATAACACTCCAAACTTTCCCTAAAATTATTATAACTGATAGTTCAAACTGAAAGAAAATTACTTTGAATAGAACCTGTCATAGCTATTACAATCACATTTTACCTCACAAAATCAGCATGGACATTCCAGAAAATGTTTTCCCTGCAACCTTGAACAGAAATTACATTTGGAGACAAGGTTTTATATGATGATAGCACAAGAATTATCGCAATTTGGCTGACATAAAACTGAAATGTAACTCTGACATCTGTGTTAGAGAGCAATTAGGGGCTGGCCAAATATTATTCAAACAAAAAATATCGACAAGCATGATACATGATGTACACCATAAGATAATTTAGTATGTATTTATAGTTTAACAACAGCTTGCTTACCAATAGTAGTTACATTTCTACAGCCCCATCTCTCAGCGGTTACTAAAATGGGTAGATAAACGTTGCTAATTGACACTTGCATTAACAAAACACTGCGACAAATTCTATAGAAAGTGGTCTGGACTTTCACAAAGTATATAATCCCAGCCAACTACAACTCAACCTCCAATAATTAACAATCAACATAATTAGGTTTCTGTTCCGCCGCCGTAGCTACATCTCTAACTGGAGATCACAGCTTGTTTAGAGCAAAGCCTCCATCTGTCTCCAGCAGATTGAGATGGAAATGAAGGCGATCACTGAAGGCTTTGAGGAAATTGTGGTGTTTCATGTGAGCCTCAATATGTTAGTATATATGTTTGCTTCTCCCTTTCTCTCACTCCGCAAGAGAAGACCATTGTGGTCAGGGGACACGTTTTGATTTTAGCCCCACATATGATGGCACGTCTATACACAAGGCATGCATAGGGAGGGAACATGGTTTTGGAGAGTCACACTAAGAGTCAAGGACAGGATCAGCTCTTCTACTATCCATTTGAGAGGCCCTCCAGGGACCATCTGTACAGAAAGGCTGTGTAAAGAGGGGAATCAAAAACAAGGGAGGCAATGAAGCTCAGAGCCTTAACAGTGTGTACACAAACAAACAGATGTAAAAGGAAAAATATTTGTATATTTCTAAACATACACTGTATTGCTACACTATGACTTGCTGCCAGAAATGTGTCTAGCTAGCAAAAACAAATACATTGTCTTTTCTATAAATATAACCACTCTAAAATTGTGTGCATTTGTGGCAAGCAGCAGCAGTATTGATATCTGCAAAAAGTAAAAAAGTTAATCAACCTCACCTAAAAAGAAGGGAAAGGATGGTGTTTTTAAAATGGAGCAGAATGAGACATGTCTTTCTTTTCTGTACCTACACTAGGTTGATGGTCATTTCCTTAAGCTAGAGTTGGAGCTGACAGGATTATCTTCTTGTCTTTGACAGAGCAAGATAAAAGGCTGGACCATGATGCTCCACATCTGTACCCTTTCTAAGTATGACTGGAGCAGTTCCATTTATCAAGCACCAACACTGCTAGCGCACAGCCCCTGTTCATAAGTCAGCGAGGCATAATCGGCTCTGTCATGGAAGTGGGAGTGAAACAGAAGGAAGTGAAGAAGAGGGTACTTTACTTACGGCCTGTAGCTATAATGCATTGTAAGACTTGTCATAACCACACATGAACCCTTTTATAATACACCTTCACCATCACAGGGCAGTTGTCATCTATCTGCCATAGCGAACACATTTTTGGAGGAATATTATGCAGTACATAAAAATATCCCTTACCTCAAGGCTATAATGCATCAGGAATCAGTTATAATGGACAGTTGGACACAATTATTTATTCTCTCTTATATTCTTAGAAAGATCCTGACTTAAAATGAAAATATATAAATTGTCGATTTGATATTTATTCTTAAGTCAGATGAAAATAGTGACAAAACATAATTATACATGTCAGCTAAATGATACAGAGACAAAATGAGCACTTGGTAAGAGAAAAACATAAAATGTCTAAGTGTTACCAAGTTGAGACATGATAGTCAGTGATTTGATACAGGAAGAAGAGACATGGTTTAAAACATTGTTTGTACTTGTACAATGACATCAATGATAAAGACAATTCTGTCAGATGTTTACATAATACATTGATTATTATTGTATAATAGTATGATGCAGGAAGAGTGTATAATAATTTTTTTGGGTATACAAATAAACGTAATAAAATAATCAATGCGATAGTGAAAATCAGAAGGTTGGCAGGGCTATGACAGCATACAACATGTTTACTCTGTAATGTTATCTTTACTTTGTATCATGTTTCATCTGCAAATGACAACAGAAAAAATACAAACGAATGTGGACAATACAGTAGTTTGTAAACCTGGCAGCTATAAAGAATTTGATAAAATGACATTTGCATGTATTTCACTCTTTCTGTAACAATGCAAAACCACAAATTTGAAATGAAAACATTTCGGTAGCTTGAGGCAGACACGCTGGTGCTCCTTTAACGGGAGTCATTGTTGCCTCTGAACCATCACTCTCTGCAGAATCGAGCTAGCAACAATTTGACACCAAACAAATGGCAGCTAATAGCTGAACATACCCTGCCTTCTCTTTTTGACACATTACGTTTATGCTTGGTTTCTGATTTTATGCGGCATCTGACTTTTTTAACATGGACACTAGAGAGTTATCTCAGAGAATACTGCTTTTAGTGGCAAACACAATGGTATATGTGAGAATGCTCAGCCCAGTAAAAAACACAGGTGTGTTGGATTAGTTCATTGAAATGAAGGTTTTTAACTGCAATATTACTGTTAGTCTTTGCAAATAAACAACCTGGTCAAAGGTTGGTTAAGTGTTCCATAACTGGGATGTACTATCTATAATAACCCAACATATTTGGAAATATTGGAAAATAGGGAAGGGACAAAACACAGTGAAGACATTATGCATTTCCAACTGATGTTATTTCATGATATTTTCATGGACTAATGTTCTATTACGTTTATCTATCACATCACAATTATCTATTTTTTATATTTAAGTTCGGAAGTGACAATATCCATGGTGGTAAAAATCTAAATTCCATTCTGTACAAACTTAATTGTCATTTCATTTGCCTAGTAGAGAAATTTATTTATTTCCATTAATACAAATACAAAACACCTAAACTGAGTACCCAGTTATCATTGAGTAACAGTTATAGTTTTTTTTTATAAATTTGGCAAATGTAAGAAAACAAAAGACATAATACATTTGATAAGGTAAGACAAATAAAAGCAATTTGTCAGTCTAATTATGCAAAGAAATTAACTGGAATAAACCTAAACCAGGAGACTTGTACATACGTTAAGAGTTTGGGTGTGTTACAAATGAAACGCCTTGGGTAAGGATTCATCATCTTTATAGTGTTTTATGGGTGGGCGTTCAAGAAGACAAGTGCAACGAGAAAATGTTGCATCCTGCGTGAGGGTAAAACAGAACACAAAGGGCAATGTTTTATTCAAAAAAGAAAAGAAGTAGCAAAAAGGGAATAGGCTTTTGGCAGTGTAGTATCTCTCGTGTATATGATGCATTGTGAGAAGACAAAGCTGTGGCTAATCCACTCTTTCCCGGAGACGCTGCCCTTTGCAGTCTCAAAGTCCCAAATATAAGCGTATCCCCTAAATACAGTGCACTACTTTTTACCAGGTTATATGGTTAGGGTCAAACATAGTGCACTATGTAGAAAAATATGTGCCCCTTGGGACAAAGTTTCTGAAAGTGTACGACCCCATCTTACATACATTACAGGACTCATCTCCTTACTTGAATATGCACACTTCTCCCGGGCAAATCTCATCACCTTGAACTGTATGAGTATAATTAAAACATAGATCAAATTGATTAAACTTGTCCTGCGAGGCTTCTAAGGCTAAAAGTGCGTTTAACCGGCTCATCTCGCACCTGGTTTGGCAAACTGTTTAAATGGCAACTTTTGATCTAATGGGTTAGAAGTCAAGCATGGACATTACTATTCTCCAGAGAATATGTTCCCATCTCAGGGAAGGAATGATTTGCTGCTCACTGTTTTGCCAGTAGTGCTTTGGTAATATTATGACAGGCGGTTATTCACACCACAAGCAGGGGTTCAAGAGGAGGCAGTGTATTTGCTTTGCTGACTAAGACAATCAGAATAACATCTGCATAGTGTCCTGATGTAACTCAGCTGCCTACCGTCTACTTATGCGGCAAGCAGGCTTCAGGCACGTGATTTCAGAATGTGTAGGAAAAACTTAATCTCAAATGGCTCCTGTGAACAGAAGGCTTTCTTTTCCGCAAGTTCGAGGAAAGGCTCAAACTGGATTATATTAATTTGAGTCTTGCTTTCTTTAATGGTTTATTTGTTTTCATATGGCATCTTGTCAAGTCTGTTTGGGTTATTCTGTGGTAAGCAGACAATTGTTAGCATCGGAACTGCAAGAGGACTTTCCCCGACATGAGAAATGTCTATCGTCCCGAAAACATTTTACTCCCTCTGACATGCAGATGAGATAGATTTGGGAAGTCAATCAAAAGCTTGACTGTTAATGTTTAAGCATGTTAACTGTAGTTAACAATTCAGGAGCTAATTTAGAGACCGATACATATGAGTTTTCTGTGTCATCAGCAAAGGAGCAAAACCTGCAAAGACCATTCATATTTAGTACTTTGGGAGGCATTTGAAATCAATTTGGAGTACTACAAAACTCCACACACAGTAAATACATGTCTTTCTCATCCACAACATATGTGAATGATAAAATTGTATACTCTAAATATCTGATGCACAGGTCTGCATCATCATGTTGAGATATGTAAGGTTTTCATTCAGAAGCTCATGTTTCTCAGAATGCCTTTACAGCACTGCTGACGTCAATATTTGGATGTGATGAAAACCAACAGAAAAGCAAAAGCAAGCTTGGTTAGAAATGGTTAGTAAAAAAATTGGTTTTGCTAATAAACCTAAAGTATAACGCAGTCAGTCCTCGTTGGCGGAAGGTCTCTTATGTAATGAGATGAAAAGAGGGTTGGAAATGTTCAGAAGGGTTGGGTGGGCGGTTCTGTAAAGCTACAGTGCTTTATGGATGATGTGTTAATTTTTAAAAGCCCAAACAAAAAACAAAAGTATGCCCTTTTTTCTCTTCAAATCAACCCAAGCTTTAGACAGATGAGTACAGGTAACACCATGACAAAAAAGTGAATAAATATTTAAGGCTGTCAAACAAGAAAGATAACTGTTGAATTGTCTTTTTGTGATGATGTATTGTTGTTATTGATTTTACAGCTCCACAGTTCGACACTGGTTACTAAAGGACCTGGCAGAGTGTTGGTGTGTATGTTTGTTTGTGTTGGTGAATTTCTGTGTAGGTTTTAGTGTGTGTGCCACATGGCTAGGGTCCATCCCCTTTACAGGATTTCCTCAGATTCTCCTCGCAGGCCTCTTTGGCACTTCTCTAACCTCTTCTGGTAAGCGCGGGCCATCATCGAGCATGGGGGTTTGCAGCGTGGCGTGAGCGAGACCTTTCCAGGACTACACGTCGGTTGTCTGCAAAGAGAGACAAGCAGAGAAATAGGGGGTCAGATGGGAAACAAGAGAAAACAGGAAATTGCTGTTAAGAGTTTTTAGTACAGGAAAAGCGTCCGCAGTGCAGGAACGTTGTTCCTGTTGAGATATTGCATGTGACTCAACAAATAAGTTGATTACTTTAGCTCCTGCTTTGGGCCAAGCATGGTCATTTTATAAGTGCAGGATCTTTGACAAGATGCATCGCTCACCTAGGTTTCATCAAAACGAGGCCAGCGGTGTTTGAGGAGATTGACTGACAGAGACGTATCCATAACTATCACACTCTGTCTGACAAAATGACGGACTGACTAACCAACAAACAAATCTGTCATTACCTACACCGATACATAAATACCTACTACCTACCTTACTTACCTAGCTAACAGACAGACAGACACATATTCCTCTCCCGCAAGTTCACTGTGGGGGGTGTCAACATGAAGGCAGGGGAGTGAAGGGAGAAAGGAGCGAGACAATCAACAGAACACAAGCTGATTAGGTAGAGGAGGGAAGTGAAAAACTTGAGGGCCCTGAAGTGGCGGTGCCAGCGTCTGGTGTCATAGTAACTCCACTGAGCGCGGGAACCGGCCTCCTACTGGAGAGGCCCTCCATTGATTCTCACATTACGGGGAGCGTATGCTGAGGGGCAACACTTAATGCAGAGACACACGCACGCTTCACCGTCCTAAAGATCAAGGGCGCTGAGGACGTACACAAACAAGGAACTCAGCACACCCTCGATGATGAAGGCGGTTGGCAGGGGAGATTAAGTGAGACAGAGGGGGTGGGTATCTTTGATTCAGACAGACTTTGGAATGAGATGAGGCTGGTTCCTAATTCCTGTTAGATTTTCCAATATTTGTGCGCAAGAGGAGTCACTGGTTGCTCATGCGAGCCCCGGTCCTTCTGGATTCGCTACATCAGCAGACTCTCCCCACACAAACACTTCCATCTCCAGCAGGCCAATAGGGGCTGCCTGGGTCTGTTCATGGCACCAGTCCCTCCATGCCAGGTGGCAGTTAGGTCGGGTGGCATTGGGCGGCCAGGAAGCATGGCGCCCGTGTAGAAACGGAAGCTAGACAGCTCACGCGGGCCCTGTCCTGGCCGTCTACAGAATGTGACATGCCATTGGCGGTGCCCATTATTCAGTGCCAGCTGTGGGGTACGAAGGAGCGCAGAGTGGGGCATTGTTTAGTGGTGCCGGTTCCATCCATCACCACAGGTAATGAGCTGAGCACGACAGGGAAAGAGGCCGTGACGGCGGGCTATGCGTTTCCACCACCAGGACTCCCCGCGCAGACGTCTCCGATGGAGGGAGAGCGTACAGATGGCTAACAGGAGGAGAGAGAGGCAGGGGTTGAGGAGGATAGCAGAAAAGGAGATTTGGAAAGAGGGAGTACACCATGGCAAAATACTTGACCATGGTGACTGATCAAAACCTTTGAAACACCTTGACGAAATACAGGCTCAGTGAGCACAGCCTTGCCATGGAAAAGGTATGGCACTTGGAGACCTGGCTCCCTGTAAAGGAAAGGCTGCAAAGCCGATGCAGCATTGCAGAATGGCAAGACATCAAAAATTAGAAAGGGTCGTTTCCTCAAACGTGATACCATTATTCAAGGTTAAAACACGTCTGTGATGAGAATAAACTACTCGTCTTTTAGAGGGAGGACACAGAGTAATGCGGGACTGACACTGTGCTATATTGCTGCCTGAAATTAGATAAGGGATAGTGTTAGTATGAACACTATGTTATTCTAGTTGATAGGCCAGTTGACACTTAAAAGTATTGTCCTATGTTTTATTATTACTTGTACATTAAATACTTAGTTTATCAAAAATGTTTCAGAAAATAGTGTTCACTTAACAAAGTTATAGAATTTCCACATAGGAACTTCATTCTGGTATTCACCCTACCATGCCTCTGTTCCACGTTGTTAATGTTAATGAAGTTCTCATGCATATGATGGTTTTAAAGGCTTTTCTATCAGGAAAGAGAGGGAGGGAGCGGAAGACAAAGAATCAGTGAATAGAGCCTAGGAAGGCAGGTGTCATTTAAAAAAAAAGAACAACTGTTGCATAAAGAAAACAATAATTAAAATAAACACATATTTAAACAACTGGTAAAAATCATAGCATAACTGAGAAATGTTGGTGGAATCAAGAAAATGTTAAGGTATTGAGAAGAATGGGTGAATATAGGGATAGAAATAATTATAAAAACGTAAGATAAATTGTATATAGTGTAATGTTTAAAGTGTACATTAATCTTGACAACTTCATGAATGAGACTGGACAAAATTAAATTTAGAATAGGTTTGGGGATTCGATCTGTTTTGGATGGGTTAGAACACCATTAAAACGGGACCCTGAGAAAGATGGCAAAGTGGAATACTGTATATATGTCAATTGACCTGTGTGTGTGAGCATGTGTGTGTATGTCATGGAAGAAAATAACATGTGAACATGGGCTGGATGTTTGGATGTTTTAGGGTCAGAACACTGGAGGCGTGTGTGAATATGTATGTGTAGGTGTGATGTATGCATGGACTGGGTGGAGCTGGCCATGGTCTTGTGGTCCGCGCTGGGCACTGGAGCTCACACTTAAGTAAGCTTGGTCTGTATGACATGTCATTTGGTGGAGGTGGTGTGTTAAAAAAACAAAAACCAACAACACCTAGTAAAAATAATTATATCAAAAGATCCGTAGGAGGAGGCCTTCCCTACAGGCTGTTCATATGTCAATTTGGCAGATCATCCTTTCAACCCTTACAGAAAAGGAGAATGGAATATGGCCAATGAAAAGGGCTGGCTGACGGGTAAGATCACACCAGTGACATCAGGACAACCTAAGACAGGTGCAGCCATGCATCTGGACACACCAATGACCCATATGCCTCTATTTACAGGAGGTCTTCATTTTGTAAAAAAATATACTCCAGAAAACAGAATGCCAGAGTGACACAGAGGCTAAAGGGATGTATAGGGGGTGTTATAGGGGG
>JACXGM010002757.1:10491-38499 GCA_016801145.1 Umbra pygmaea | reverse complement strand
GTGGAATCCCTTGGCCACCCACATCTAAAATGAATACATCATGAATGTAGCTGGCTTTAGATAAAAGCATCTGATAAATGTCATATACGTAAAGACTATATATTATGAATGGAATCAAAACAATTACATTCGATTTTTCATTTTTATTTGTTGAAATACCTTTAATTCTAAGAGGAGTGTATTATAGCCATCCATCTCTACCTGTTTCATGTTGATATAAATATGAGGTAACAGGCATGTACAATACATTTGAACATCTATCACCATAGGAAAATTATTAAAATGTGAATAAATAAGGCAATAGTTAATAATAATAATAAAATCTAACTATGCCTATTACCACTACTAGGGCAATAATTAAGACGTTCAAAATCGGTGGAAAAGTGGTAAACTTTCATGGTCGAGAATGCTGATTCATCTTGAACCCACGGACAGTGAGGAAGATGTCATGAATGCAAAAAAAGGATCAAATCTATATTAAACCTCCAAATCTAAGTTTAGATGCCAACTCCATCCTAAAAGCCTATTTCGAGTGCCGGTGTTTGCCACACTTGCCCCCTGGTGACGGAAGTTACAGCTCTGTCTGTGACTGTCCTTTCTGTCTCTATATGCAGTACCTGTCTCCCTCGCCAATGCTTTAAAAAAATAAAAAAATACCCATCCCCCAAAAAATATAAAAACACAAAAACCCCATTTTGTAGAGCTTCCTGAATAATGCAAGCAACAACTGTAAAAGAGCAACCAATAAATGACACACTTTATGAAACAACATTAGCACCTTGATCAGGGGCGCCCACAAGGGGTTGCCTTGGGGGTCCTCGGCCACCCTGATGGAGTCGCTGCCCCCCCAAAAAAATTGGTAACGGTCGACTTTTTACCACTGTGTAACATCAACTTTTCTTTTAATACCACATATTAAGTGTTTGGGCCCTGACGTTTCCCCCATTTATCTACTATGCATGTCTTCAGCTGTGCAACTTTATAGGTCCTTATTTTGTGCTACGTAATGCACCACACATTCTCTTTTTTTCCCATTTTTCTCCCCTCTTAATTGGTTTTGTACAATTCCCACTGACCCTACCTTGTCGGCAGCTCCACAACTCCTTGGACAGATGCAGGATGGTGAGGGGCGCTCACATGGTTCATCCAAAAACATGTTGCAGAACCGGACAATTATTTTTGCACTGCAAATCCAACACGGAAGCCTTTAGTCATATCATGCATGGGATGATTAAGCTCACTAATTTATACTTCCGTGACTGAAATTACAGGCGCCCAATCTGCCCTTAAGTAGTCACTGGAGAGAGACGTAGCAAAGTAGATAACTGACTTATCTATCCCAAATCCCAATTTGCGCTGCCTTGTGCTGGAGGTCCGGGCAAGCACAATTTATTCTCAATCTGAGACAGGCCAGGACTGCAGGCAGGCTTTGCTCGCACCTGCAATCTCTGTTTATGCAACCATGTACTTTTAATCTGGACAGAATGTGGTTTGGCTTTGTCCTGCTGGAAAATGCAGGGACGATCCTCAAAAAGACAACATCTGTATGGCAGCATATGTTGCTGCAAAATGTGTACATTCTTTCTGCATTAATGGTGCCCTCACAGATGTGCAAGTTACCCATGCCATGTTCATGGTCACACCCCCATACACTGACAGGCACTGGCTTTTGGACCTGGCAGTGATTACAGCTTGGATGGTCCTTTTCCTCTTTTACCCTGAGAAGTCGGCAGGGCTTCTGGACAGTGATGATGGCTTCTGCTTTGCATAGTAAATCCTTAACTTGCATGTGTGGATGCAGCAGCGAATAGTGTTGACTGACAAAGGTTTACCAGAGTATTCCTGAGGCCATGTCAGCATATCCGTTACAGAGTTTTTTTTTCAGTTTTTCAGACAGTGACGTCTGAGGGATCGGAGATCACACAGATTCTGAAGTGTTCTTCTGCCTTACCCGTTACCTACTGAGATTTGACCAGATTCCTTTAATCTTTTAATTATATTGTGTACTGTAGAAAGTGACATGCCCAAAATCCAACCCATTTGTCTTTGGGGAAGGTTGTACTCAAAGTGTTGGATTATTTGCTAACACATCTGTTGTCAGATTGGCAAGCCTCGACCCATCCTTGCTCTTGAAGAACTAGGCCTTTTTGGGAGGCTCTTTATATACTATGATTGCACGATTGGCTCACCTGTTTCACATTACATCGCTATTAGTCTATCATTGTCCCTGTCCCAACTTTTTTGGAATGTGTTGCATGCTTCAATTTCAAAATAAATGTTTACCGTCAAGATACTATGCAGATTATTAGGTAAAACATCAAATACCTTGTACTTTATACATTTTTCTTGTTTAAATAGTCAAAGTACATTTACAAATCACTTTGTTTTTATTAGCATTTTCCATACTGTCCCAACTTTTTCGGAATTGGGGTTGTATATAACAGATCCATTAATAAAGGATTTATGTGAAACCCAAAATGGTAACTTTACCGGTATTGTCTATGTATTGTACAACAGATAATTAGCAACATTAACTGTAAAATAAGAAACCATCAACATATTCCTTAATTCTCATATGAACATAGCCTATATACTACAACAAGATAATAGAATTCCTGAAATTGAGTTGTGGCTTTTGGTTTTGGTGTGCCACCTCACAATTTTCAGTGGCCCCACCTGGCCACCCTATGAAACATTTCTGGGGTTGCCACTGACCTGGATTAGAACTGTGTGTTTTTGTCAGATGAATTAAAATCATTGGTGAGCAGATGAGGGTTTGATGTCAATATAAGGATGCATATACAGAAAATAACCCGATCCCTACTGTATTGTTGCTGTATTTGTCTTTTCAAACTTCACTGGTCCATTATCCTGGTTGGCTTATTTTTTATTTTTTGGGGAAATTACAACAAGGCTCATTAACTGTTTTTTATAACGTGTCTTTGGCTCATCTTTATTAAAAATACATTCTGGAATAATTGAAGCCTCTAGGTTGTAAAACCTGTGTATATAGGTGCTGTCAACTCTACTTCTTCCACTTTAGTAAACCATACAACACACACTTTGGTGGAGTTTGAATGAGTGAAAAACACATTGGTTTCAAAAGTCAGATTTCGGTTAGATTTTGGTCATAGAATATAAACAATATAATACACCTCCAAACTTTGTTTTGCAACCATGAAATTCACGAAATGCATTTTTTATTATGCTAATGATTTTGTAGGTGGCTATAATGTTCTTAAGATTACTACTGTTTCTTCTACTGTCCTCTGACATGTTATTGTAAATACACACTTGCTGACTTCACAAATGCAGAAGTTCTAATAATAATAATAATTAATTCAACTGATATATCGCTTTTCAAGGAACCTGACACCCTTTAAATAGTTCGAGGGACAGCCCACCTCATCCACCACCAATGTGTAGCACCCACTCGGGCCAATTTTTGCAAGAACGCTCGCCACACACCAGCTATTAGGTGGAGAGGTGAGTATTTATGTATGCCAATTAGGAAGGAGGGGGATTATTAAGTGACCTTGACTGATACTAGGACTGGTTAAGAATTTAGCCATGACACTGAGGTTAACACCCCTCGCCTTAAGAATAGTGCCATGGGATTTTCAATGAGCACAGAATGTCAGGGCACTCGTTTAACGTCCCATCTGAAAGACGGCAACTTACACAGGGTAGATGTCCCCTTCACTACTCTGGGGCATTAGAAATAATCTTCAGACCAGAAGGAAGAGTGCCCCCTACTGACAAACACAACTTCCAGCAGCATCGGTCTCCCATCCAATGACTGCTTAACTGTTAGAAGAAAACTAGCAGTGGTTTTTTGAGCTATGCTGCTGGTGTAAAATTTTCAAAGTTATTTTGGTAATGAGATCTAGTCACACATACAAACACCTACACGCACGCAAGCCATGCTAGTAAGTCATTAATACTGAGGGGTAATGAACAGCTCATCTCCATCTGTCATCATAACTTGTTTAGTATGACTGGACACAATTGTGTGTGTGTGTGTGTGTGTGTGTGCGTGCGTGCGTGCGTGTGGACAAATGACTAATCGTTTGTTTGAGTGTGTGTGTATTCAACATGTTTGTTTCTGAGTTGGAGCCAGAACTAAGTGGTAACCATTGAACAGAGCTTGTGGTTCAGCGGCCATAACCGTTAAATGAGTGCGTGTGTGTGTGGACATGGACATCCAAGTGTGGTCAGGATGCAGCGGCCTTTGGGACATTTTTACTGGTTACTGGTCTTTTCATTATGGCTTACACACACACGCCGTTTGATGTGGCCTAGATACATGTGGGAATGAATTGCAAGCATACATGCTCATACTTGAAGTCTTTTTCTCACATCTGTGGACACAGACACACACAGACCAAAAAGCACATAATACGTACTCGCATTGTCACCGCGTTCAGCTATACACAAGCATCACTGAAGCATACCCCGACGCGCGCGCGCGAACACACACTAACCGCCGCCGTCCCCTCTCTCCCAGACGGCCTTGCGCTATGGGATCACACAACAAGTGGTTAGTAAATGATATCAAAGCCAGATGTTGGCTGCGCTCCGACCACACTGCACACTGCCGACACCCACAGCAGACACTCTGTGTTCCTGACGCAGACAAGCTGATTTGTGTGTGTACCTCTGGAATTTTTGGTATCTTTGCTTGGTGTGTGTCACTATGTACTGGTGTGTTTTTCTCATTCTATTCTAGTCAGTGATGTTTCATTTTAAAATACACAGGGACATTCTGTGTTGCGCTGCTGAAATGTGACCGTTTTTTTTTTAAAGTACATCTCAGTGACCGTTGTCACATCTTTGTCCTCAGTGCTCTGCTGCAAACTTACTGACATCTAGTGGTCATTGTGCGCGTGTGTTTGTGTGTGTGATGATTCATATTTCACACCATTTAGCCTATGTTTATAGCAATGGAAACACTTTTTCTTAATTACATATCAGAACATCCCCCTGGCACCCACAGCTATCTTGTGTACAATGTGCAGAAAACAAAAACAACCACACAAAAAGGAAAAAACTAACTAAATACAACTCTCTACATGCACGTGTGTGTGTCTGTGTGGGTGTTGTGCTCCAGCACGTTGTGTGCTTTTTACTCTCTGGGGAATAGGCATTAGTTGATCGTTTACTTACAAAGTCAAACCCTCTGGCAATGTTCTGCCATGAATCACATCATGATTTCAACATGTTGTTGTAAAATTACATTGGCAGTCATATACAGTACTGCTCGAAAGTTTGTGAACCCTTTAGAATTTTCTATATTTCTGCATAAATATAACCTAAAACATATTCAGATTTCCACAAAGTCCTAAAAGTAGAGAAAAAAAAAAGAGAACCCAATTAAACACTGAGACAAAAATATTATACTTGGTCAGTTAAACATTGAGGAAAATGAAACATTATTACATATCTGTGAGTGGCATAAGTATGTGAACCTTTGCTTTCAAGTATCCTGTGTGACCCCCTTGAGCACAAATAACTGCAACTAAATTTTGCTGGTAACTGCTGATCAGTCCTTCACATCAGCTTGGAGGAATTTTAGCCCATTCCTCAATACAGAACACCTTCGACTCTGGGATGTTGGTTGGTTTCCACAAATAAACTGCTCACTTCAGGTCCTTCCACATGTCACGAGTATGCCGGTGTGTGGAGGAAGGGAGACCAAGGCAGGAATAGATGGTTTGTCTGATTCAATGATCGATCGGTCCAGGAATATTATACAGAAGGCAGAGTAATGGCATGTGGTAGCGAGTAGTACAACAGTACATATTTAGGGATACTAATGCTCATAGAATACACAGTCAGTTACAGAGGGTACGCAAATTTCAACTGAATAAAACAGGAGACACAATAATACTAACTTTACACCATGCTCTATAGCACATGCTTTGACTAAATATAAAGAGCGTATGCAATCTCCAGCTACACATTTATACTACACACTACTTACATTATAGCTTCACATTCCCGGACAATAGCAGACAATCATCAAACGTGACACTCATCAATGAACCGCACCTATCCTTTGCATAGGTTAGTTTCAGATTTTACCTTCTAAATCAACAAAATAAAACAGAAAGAAAATTATAAATGGTTTACTGTGAATAAAGTAACTGTGGTCGATTTTCATTCAATATACTTAAGATTTATAATTCTATAAAACCTAATAAAAACATGAAAATATTACAGCATGTGTCCATTATTATATATTCAACAACAACAAACATCTCCATGTAATTAATCTGTTTTAAGATCATTTTACTTAGGCTTATAAAAACACAATAGAGGTGATGCTCTTGATTGCTGGATGCAGTGATGGCTTGGCTGGAGGCTGCGGAGGAGAGAGCGGTTTTTAATGAGGGTGATTTGTATGCTAATGATGCTGAGTGGGGTGAGTAGTTGGCAGTTATAGGTGGTGTGGAAAGCCTGGAGGGTCTAGTGTTAACTTGGCCATTCCAAAACATGTACATTATTCTTTTTTAACCATTCTTCGTTCGAACAACTTGTGTGCTTAGGGTCTTTGTCTTAATGCATGACCCACCTTGAGAATCAGTTCAGCGGCAGATGTTCTGACATTTCCCTTGAAAATTCGCTGGTATAATTCAGAATTCATTTTTTCATCAACGACGGCAAGACGTCATGGACCAGATGCAGCAAAAAAAGGCCCAACCATAGTACAACCACCACGTGTTTCACTGACGGAATTCGGTTTGTTTGTTGGAATACAGTGTTTTCCTTCACCAAACGTAACACATCTTATTTAAACCGAAAATCTATATTTAGGTCTCATCCGTCCAGAAAACATTTTTCTATTTGCATTTTGGATGGTCAATGTGATCTTTAGCAAATTGCAGATGGACAGCAATGTTCTTTTAAAGGTGGAATGGCTTTCTCCTTGAAACCCTGCCATGCACACCATTGTTGTTCCGAGTTTTCCTGATGGTGGACTCATAAACATCTATATTAGCCAATGTGAGAAAGGCTTTTAGTTGCTTTTTGGTCGATCACTCCTGGGGAGGGTAACAATGGTCTTCAATGTCCTCCATTTGTACACAATCTCAATGTCCTCCATTTGTACACAATCTCTCTGACTGTGGATTGGACTCCAAACTCTTTAGAGATGGTTTTGTAACCTTTCCTCGCCTGCTGAAAAAAATCTCCTTTGTTTGTGCCATGGTACACTTCGAAAATAAACTATTAGTTTTAATATATTTTCTGCTTTGTGCATTCATGAATTTATTAATTGTGTAATTTTTAAACAATAACAATTATTTTTTACTTTTCAAATCTAACACAAACTGTAAGTGGTATTGTTGATTGCAAATATTACTGAGATTAGTGTTCCTGTAGATGTAGTTTTGCTGGTCTTGTTCAGTTTGTAAAAACTTCACCATTGCAGTTCTATTGAATGCATGTTGTGGCTGATAAAATATTGCAACTGTTGGATATCCTTTTTGTTGGATTTCAATTTGAATATATTTTTTGTAAATCATACTGTTACTCTCATTGTGGTACAAGGGCTGTAAAACAAATCTGTCACATTTACTTAACAAGGCATGCTGGCGAATATGCTAATTAAGTGTTAAAAATATTCTCTCATGTGTAAAAAAAGATTTAACAATAAGAAAAAATCTTAACAATATCGAATGTGTTAATATAACTCGGATTCCGTGAGAACTATATAAACACAGAGAGTGTTGATTTTAACACCCTCCTAGTTTAACACTGTGGATTTTGCTGTGTACCCTGGTGTGAAAGAAAGAACTAGCTAACGGCAAATGTAGCTAAGCGTTCGATTTTCTGTTTGCACTGCTTGCTTTTTGGAGGAGACATGGCTTGGACTCAACAAAGAATGTTGGATTTAAAAGATCCTTTACATTCTCGGGTTTGCATTAATCAACTGCCCTCTACAACTCAGCCCACAGGTTTTTGATTCGATTGAGGTCCGGTGACTGAGATGGCCATGGAAGAACATTGATTTTGTTGTCACTGAGTCATTTCTGTGTGGATTTTGAAGTATGTTTTGGGTCATTGTCTTATTTGGAAAGTCCACCTATGGCCAAGTCCCAGCCTTCTGGCAGAGGCAATCAGATTGTCAGCTAAATTGCCTGATACTTGATGGAATTCATCATGCCATCAATCTTTACCAGTGCCCCTGGACCTTTGGAATAAAAACAGTGCCAAAACATCACTGACCCATCACAATATTTCACTGTGAGTGTGAGGTGCTTCTCCTTGTTGCATCTCTGTTTTGATGCCAAACATGCCTAATGGTGCTTTTTGGAACCTGGTTATCCCAAGACGCTACCAAGGCCTGCAATTCTTTCATGGTAATTCTTGGTGATTTTTGTTGATTCTCTCACCATTCTCCTCCTTTTCCTGTGGAAAAAAATGCTTATGCATCCTCTACCTGTGATTTTTTCAACTGTTCCATATTTAATTTTTTTTGTTGATAATTGCTCTGATAGTGCTCAGTGGTATATTCAATTGTTTGTGGATCTTTTTGTAGCCGTTACCAGATTTATGAAGGTCTACAACTATTTGTCTCTTTTGAACTGCCAGTTTTTTTGTTTTCTTCATGGTGTTGTATGACAAAAGGATATTGCGTGCATGTTGCTTCATTTTTATACCCTAGTGCAGTGGTTCCCAAACTTCTCCTCAGGGAACCCCAGACAGGCCATGTTTTTGTTTTAACGTTAAGGTGTAATGTGTAGTTGACTAATTGAACCAGTTGTGTCATTTCAGGGTGAAAATAAAAACATGACCTGTCTGGGGGTCCCCGAGGATAGGTTTGGGAACCACTGCCCTAGTGGACCAGGAAGTGATGTAATGGCTCAATATAGTTCCTTGAGACTTAGATGAACTTAAATAAGTGGGAATAAATTTCAAATTTATTTTTGGTAGATGATATTTACAATGAACCAACTAAAGGCTTCGGTGTTGGATTCGCAGTGCAAAAAGTATCGGCGGCTGGGCGACGTGGTTGGATGAACCATGTGCACTCCCTTCGCCATCCCACAGATCTGTTAGAGGTAATTTGGAGGGGAGAAAAATATGGGAAAATCACACAAAAAATACAGTATTTTTCACATGTTGGTAATTTGAGTTTCTCTCTATAATTGTATTGTTTACATTTTTTACAGTATAGTTTGTGCATTGCCAGTCTGAGCCAGTAATTTTATAGTCCACTGTATTTTTTTATGGTTACCAAATTGTTTTATTAAGGACATGCTATAACATAATGTGATAAAAACAGTTGCAGTATATATTGGGAGACGTTACAGTCACGTTTTGTAGTGCATCCCTAGTTGTCAATTTCTGACATTGCAGGCAATGATAGAGCATTCTGTACTATCATGTAGCCTATTGTTCTTTCATATTGCATGTGCTAATTTGTACATAGAAAACGATTTGTGTCTGTGTCTGTGTGAGACAGATTCATAATTCTTTGCCATCAGACCATTCTTGTGGGTAGTGTAGTTCTCTAGTGTTGTTGTAGCACTTGCTATGACAAGGTATATCATGTTGTTGTTGTAACTTGATGTGGTGCTGCTGTTGATGTCAACTTTTCACCACCAGCCATCACTGGTCATTCCATTGATTGAAAACACCTGACTATAATATCACGATTAAATTAACTGCTTAACCTAGAGGTACTGTACACATAGGGCCCTATTTTAATGATCTAAGCTCATGTCGTGAAGCGCATGGCGCAAGTGCGCTTTGGGCGTGTCCAAATCCACTTTTGCTATTTTGATAGCGGATAAAAGGTTCCATGCGCCGGGTGCATGGTCTAAAAGGGTTGTACTAAGTGTCTTCATTAATTCATAGGCGTGTTTTGGGCATAACATGCAATAAACCAATCAGAGATCCATCTCCCATTCCCTTTAAGAGCCAGGCACGTTTGTACCTTTCGTGCATTGCTATTATGACGGCGGATTTACACCGTAATATTTTTATTTGTAATCTTTTGCATGTTCGTGTGCTGCTGTGCTTCCCTTTGTGTGTGCAACAAGCATAGTGTTCATGTGCTGTGCCTATGACATAGGTTCATTTGACTAATTTGCTGTTCAAATAACAATGACATGCTGCGCCGTTAACTTAAGACCAGGTTTTTGTCGGTCAATGGCGCGATCACTTTCCGATGCCTCAAGATAGCAATACATAAGGAATTATCCTTAACACACCTCCCTGTTAGACCAGCACACCCATGGGCGCAAAAATGGGCGCAGGTGCTTTTGCTATTTACAGTTTTTTCCAATTGCTAACACACAAAATGCATAATTTGGCTCATTGAGTCAAAACTCAACACACAAGAATGCTTTACACAACACTTGAAGATTAACATTGAACTGCCATGTCAAAACTGCCATTCGGCAATCAAAACTTAACACTCTGACTTCAAAAGGCCCTCTTCAGATCAATAGTTAACACACATGCACATGAACAACAAACAGTCAAACAGACACAACACACTGGTCAACTTTACTCAAGACACTTCTGTCATTTGTAGTTTAAAAAAAAATTGTATTCCCGTAACCAAGCCTCAGTGATACACTGTACAGGTAGTAAAACAACTCCCATTACAAGTCAGGGATCACTCCGTCAATTGGGGTCGGGCCACGTCACCTCGTCCACATCACAGGCGATGTTCTCCCTTGCCAGGCAACGGGAAAATATCGCCAGGCGTGGCGTATCCACCCGTGGATTGAGCCCATCTCGATGTCTCCGCATGCCTCCTCCATTGCTCGCAGGAGTGGCACGCGTGCATGTGTAGGCGGTCATAGACCTCCCACTGCCATGCCGAAAATATTTCCCCTATCAGGTTGAGGACCGGGAAATAAGGGGGCAGTGGAAACTGACATCCCAGATGACAACGAACATGGGTTGCCCTGGTTGGTCCTATGTGACCTCGGCATGTAGTGCATGCAGAAATGTCAGTATGTGTGCAGTGTTGTAGGGACCCAGGGTGGCATGGTGAAGGAGGACCCCCTGACCACTAAGGGCTGCATTCTCGATGGCCCTTTGGCTGATGATGTTTCAGTCCCGATGTCTGGTTTTTACTCCTTTCCCTCTTCCCTCCCCGTCTCTTCCTCGTTCTCCTCTCTCCTTCAGCCTCCATATTCACGAATGTCTCACGACAGGTGCTCATACCTGAATTATATACTGACTGATTGGTGTTCAGTTACAGGTTAAGTGTTTTACGATGTGTGCGGGAGTGTTGCCAATGTCATGTGTGTTTTAACTATTGAATGGACGTGCTGACTGCAGAGTGTTTCATCATTGGCCAAAGTGTGTAACACATGCACGATGTGTGTAGTGTTTTGCACCGTGTGCTACAGAATTGTTTACGGTGCCATGCCGACATTGTGTTTATTCATTTGGTGCCTGAGTGTACGACGCTTTGGTCTGAGCATTCACTTTTTGTGTTTAAGCAATCGGAAAAAACTGTAAACAACATGGGCGCCTGACAGGAAATTGACAACTGCGTCGACCTTAAACTAGCAAAGACACCTGTGTTCAGACTTTGCGCTGCATTGCGCCTGGTGCAAGATAGGGCCCATAATACTGTTACCAATCACTGTATGTAATAATGGATCACTGTCCTCAATAAGTAAATTAATGAGTATAATATGTTTGTCTCATTTGTTTAATTGTTTTTTTTATCAATGTTTAGGACTTGTGAAGATCTGATCTGGTTTTAGATCCTATTTATGTCGACAAATAGAAAATTCTAAAGGGTTCACAATCTTTCAAGCCCCACTGTACCGTATATACCTGCATATACAAACTTGTATGACACATGACTGATGCAAGTTAATCAAATTTACTACAGTATGTAGGTACATATATATTATATATATTTTGTGCAGTAGAAGAAAAAACAACCAGTTACATCATTCCTATGACATCAAACATGAACACATTCATTTAGTAAAATAGTTAGAGAGTCAATGATCTTTAATCTGTTTCATAATGAGCTGTGAGGCTCTACTTCTCAGTGAAAAATGGTGTGTATCTTGAATGTGGGCTGATGAGGAGGGGTTTGGAGTGGTTGTAGAAAGACCTGGCTTCTTTGGTTTGACAGCACTGTATACAAACACAAACAGCACATTGATTCTGAGCCAGCCCCCCCATCTCTTAAATATTAGCACTTTGCTCACTTAAGGACATTCTGTATGTATGTGTGTGTGTGTGTGTGTGTGTATGTGTGTGTGTGTGTGTGTGTGTCTTTGTGTGTGTCTGTCTGTACGTGTGCGTAGTGACCCCACACACTGGGCCAGATTGAGAAATCAATGGCTCCATGCTTTATATTTGTAATAGATTTTAATGGATTCGTTTTCTATTTTGAAGTGTGTTCATTTCTGAACTGTAGCCTAAGATTTAACCGCAGTTCTATTGCGAAATCTGGGAAATGTAAAACTGTGAGCCTCATCCAGCCGTAGAATTATAATACCTAGATCAGAATCAGATGCACATTCATTTTCTAAGTTCATGTACACATACTAATAAACGCATACTCGGTATAAACAGTACTGCTAGTGCTGGACAATATGAAGGGACAGCATACAGAATATGAAATATGTAGCAAATTTCAAAGCTACAGAAATACGGTGTAAACATTATTTACAACCAGTGTTAAGATCATGGTATGTAAGATAATAGTATACGCATGAGCTGTGAATATATAAGAATATAAAATGTAATTTACAGTTGTACATGTTTACAGTATTGTCTGAATGCAGATAGCTATTGGGATGCAGCATTGTGCCTACTTTGTTACCTGGTTGACTGTGGCTTCTCTTAATCTCGCTGAGGGAAACAGTACAGGGCAATAACCTGTTCAGGTATTGTGATGTTTTGGTCATGATTTGAGACTTTACAGTTTTTTCCAATTGCTAACACACAAAATGCATAATTTGGCCCATTGTGTCAAAACTCAACACACAAGAATGCTTTACACAACACTTGAAGATTAACATTGAACTGCCATGTCAAAACTGCCATTCTGCAATCAAAACTTAACACTCTGACTTCAAAGGGCCCTCTTCAGATCGATAGTTAACACACATGCACATGAACAATAAACAGTCAAACAGACACAACACACTGGTCAACTTTACTCAAGACACTTCTGTCATTTGTAGTTTTTAAACCGTTTTTATTCCCGAAACCAAGCATCAGTTATACATTGTACAGGTAGTAAATCAACTCCCATTACAAGTCAGGGATCACTCCGTCAATTGGGGTCAGGCCTCGTCACCTCGTCCACATCACAGGCGATGTTCTCCCTTGCCAGGCAACGGAAAAATATCGCCAGGCGTGGCGTATCCACCCGTGGATCGAGCCCACCTCGATGTCTCCGCTTGCCTCCTCCATTGCTCGCAGGAGCGGCACTCGTGCATGTGTAGGCAGTCATAGACCTTCCACCACCATGCCGAAAATAATTCCCCTATCAGGTTAAGGACCGGGAAATAAGGGGGCAGGTACAGCACCATGAAATGGTTGTGGTTGGCGAATTAGTCCCGGACCAGAGCAGCCCGGTGGAAACTTACATTATCCCAGATGACAACGAACATGGGCTGCCCTGGTTGGTCCTATGTGACTGCGGCATGTAGTACATGCAGAAATGTCAGTATGTGTGCAGTGTTGTAGGGACCCAGGGTGGCATGGTGATGGAGGACCCGCTGACCACTAATGGCTGCACACATGGTGATGTGCACTGCCTGGCGACATTCTTGATGGCCCTTTGGCCGATGATGTTTCAGTCCCGATGTCTGGTTTTTACCAGTCTCTTCCTCTATCTCCTCTCCCTATTCCCTCCCCGTCTCTTCCTCATTCTCCTCTGCCTCTTCCCGTCTCTTCCTCATCTTCTCCTTCCCCTTGGTCCTTTAGCCTCCATATTCTCAACAGGTGCTCATACCTGAATTATATATAGTGACTGATTGGTGTTCAGTTACAGGTTAAGTGTTTTACGATGTGTGCGGAAGTGTTGCTAATGTCATGTGTGTTTTAACTATTGAATGGACTTGCTGACTGCAGAGTGTTTCATCATTGGCCAAAGTGTGTAACACATTCACAATGTGTGTAGTGTTTTGCACCGTGTGTTACAGAATTGTTTACGGTGCCATGCCGACATTGTGTTTATTCATTTGGTGCCTGAGTGTACCAAATGCATGCAAACGTTACGGTTTCAACGCTTTGTTATGAGCATTCACTTTTATTGTTTTAGCAATCGGGAAAAACTGTAATGGAGGGCAGGTGGCAGACAAAGACATTTTCAGCAGACTGTACACTGTGTTTAAACCTGAAGAAACAGACCCAAACCAAACAGTGGTGAAGGTGTAGATTTATGCCGCGTTCCATTTGTACTCGGAGGTCGGAATATGCCACGTTACATTTGTACTAGTTCCTAGTCGGAATTTCAACTGGAACGCCCACCCAAGTGGGAATTCCTAGTCACGAAGTTGGAGAACTTCACTTCCCCCAAGATCATTTTCCATGATGGCAGCACCCTGTATCAACAGTAAATGAAAGTTGTTGTTACTGTTAATGTTTTGTAATAGTTTTATTTGTTTTTCACAAATTGTCGTACACACATTACTGTCCAACGGCAGTCCAAGATGTGAAAATAAACAGGAATGTGTTTTTATAAACTGGTTTTGCTAAAAATGGCTAACATGACTAGTTGTTCTGTAGTTGTTTATATTCCAAAAGGGCAAGAACAACATTGTTTTTCCACTTCGGTAACTGGAATGCGATCAACTTGTCATTCCCAGTTCCATCCTCCCATTTCCGACCCAAATGGAATGCAGCATTACTCTACAATTGATGCGTGAAGATGGATCAACCCTGGATATTTTTTGGGGATGTTTTTCACTTGTCAAGTGGTACAGTTGCTAGCTAGCATGCCTGGGATTGTCGGAGCTGATGGTTCCTAAGGATTTGAATGATTCACTCAAACTAACAGCTGAGCCCCAATTTCAGATGTGCAAGGATATTTATTTAATTCCTACACAACCTCCATGAGGAGGGATAAAGGTCTGGTGCTGCCTAGACCAGGGTTTGGTCTAGGCCCCTTAGTTCCAGTGAATGTCCAACTTAATGCTACAAGACACACATACAATTAGGTGCTTCCAACTTTGTGGCAACTTTCCTGTTCCAGCATGACCCTGTGTACAAAGAGTGTTCAATAAGGACCTGGTTTGACAATTCCAATAATGCACATGGGTTTGGAGTGGGATGTCCAACAAGCTCATATGGGCGTAATGGTCATGTGTCCCCATCCTTTCTCTGTATAGTGTAGGATCCAGGTTATATTGACCACACCAGACCACCAGCCAGTCAACCTCTTAACGATGCGTGACTCATCACTGTTAGAGATGTCACTCACCAGAGAGACAGCAATTTGCTGACATGCTAATTCGCTAAAGTGCTAACACATTAAAGTGTTTATGGTTACGTGCTAATTCGCTAAAGTGCTAATAGGCTAAAGTGGTAGCGGCCAAAATGCGTACGTGTTAACTCACGAAAGTATTTAAATTGTTACGTCCTCTTGGTCAAGAAGTCTGTACAGTGAGAGATGGACACATTCAAATGGGAGAGTTAACCTGAGAAGGTTCCGCTGAATACACAGTCCACAAACTGCAACCTTGTGTAACTCGGTCGAAGCAGTTGAGGACCACTTTCATTTATATGCTCAAAAGCCCACATGCGCACTGTTCTATATTTGGCTTGCACATATACAGTATACCAGTATCTTTGCGTGTCATTTCCAAGCACTTAACACTGGTAAACCTCTGCATTCCTCCATCCCTTCCCTCGTTTTATTCAATTCTAGTATCAGAATAGTTTATAGATACCTGCACATCTCAGGTGGTTACCATCACAGCCGCTACTCAGTCTAGGTTCATGTCTTCTTCATGACTTTGAAAGTGGCCTTTTCTGAGTATTGCATTGCTATTTATAGTTGTAGTGTGCAATTGCGTGCCACCTGTTGTAGTTTTAAGGTAGGTATTTTATATTTAAGGTAGTATTGCCTTGAAGGGAACATCATTGTCTTTAATGTATCTCCTGTCGTTAATGACCCTTTTCACTATTGGTAGCCCATATATATATTTACTGTAGTGTGGCACCTATCTATGAGGAGATAATGCTATGGCCTTTAAGGTGGCTCCTGTCGCTTTAAGGTGGGAGCTGTGTTTGTTTTTTGCCCCAGCTCAGACCTGTGCAGGGCCAGGCTAGTCTCTTTTCATAGGGTCCAGTTTGTTCTTAATAATATGGCACTCAGTGGCCGGAGGACTGGCAGGCACCCAACTCCTGGGCCCAAAGAATGCAGGCCTTCATTTAGTGACAAACAGCTCCTGCTGCTGCTACTCTGCTAGTGCTGCTGCTGTAGGGGGGCTGGGTAAATGTGCTCAGGGAGATAAACTGAGTGAGTGAGGGAGTGGAGCCGCTATTCTTGCCTCTCGTTAGCTCTGCCTCTCTGTGTCGGCCCTCACTAACTGCCTCCTGGAGAATCTACCCCAAACACATGCTCTCAATCCACCCTCTCACTACAAACCTCTTTCTCTCTCTCTCTCTCTCTCTCTCTCTCTCTCTCTCTCTCTCTCTCTCTCTCTCTCTCTCTCTCTCTCTCTCTCTCTCTCTTACTCTCTCTCATGCAATGTGAATGGTGGGAACAGAGCACCCATTAAGCTGCATGTTTAGAAGGGTACCTTCTCCCTCCCCCGTGCCTACTAACAACACACACCTACTGTAATTACCCTGATGCACGAAGAGGGCCTGTCACTGGGCACACGTACTCTCCGCACTCACTCACACTCACACACACACACACACACACACACACACACACAAATGCACACACAAACTCTCACACAGCAAAAAAAACAACTGAGTCCGACTTGTTAGATAATCCTTCTTGGAGTATGTACGTCTCCTCTGTCCAATTTACAAGCTCAATACTACTTTTCCCATCAGTCATCAGTGTTCCTGGCTGCACTGTGAACACCTCTTCACTCCTAGTGGTAAAGACACACTTGTGATAGGAAGGGATTAAAAGAGACTCATTATTTAGCCAAAGGACAAATGGGAAAATAGTAACAAAGAGATTGAATGAATGAGAGGCAGAGACATGCAGAGAGAGAAAGTGAGATTGAAAGAGAGCAAGAGAGAGAAGCCTGGAGAGAGAAAAAGGAGAGAACGATGGGGAGACAGAAAAAGACGAAGCGAGTGAGTGAAATAGAGCCACTGAATCACAACAGTATGATAGATGCATACAAATCAGCATCAACCTATCAACAAGTAGCAGAGAGCCTAATGACCAATCAGCACCAAACATTTGTCAGCCCACTGAATCGTCAAGTTATGTAAATCCAGAGCTATGCAATAACTGAGCGTTTGGCCTGGGTTAACGCAGATATGTTGAACATAGACAGGAATGGGGGTACATGTAGGACCCAGCCCAAGCCTGTTGTGTCTTTCGTCTCCTCTTAATGCCACGCACATGAAAGAACCTTGGAAACAATGACTCATATGTCACCATGGCTACCCTCACTAGGCCCATTGGTTTTTGGGAGCCATGTGTTTTGGTGGTTGTAATTTACTCTTCACCCCCCTCCCCTCCATTAAGTGGTTGGTGAGTTTCCCCCAAAGCTTTTTTCCCCAATTTGCTTGGCCGCGTTGCTGGCACACTCCCGTTTATGATGAAAGCTTCCAGAGCAGCGCAAGCAGCTATTTCTTTTACACAAACTAAATTAAATGTGATTCAAGAGTTAGTGATTTGACTGGAAGAAAGAGAAAACACAAACACACATACTATTTATAATTCTGTATGTTGGTTTATCTTGTTATTGGTAAATTACTGTTGATTGATTCAATTGTCTAAGATGATTGTCTCTAAGGCTTCAGATTTCTTCCAAAGTGCATTTAATTTGCTAATTTTTTTATTTGCATACAGTAGCTGATTGAGCTCATTGCTGTGCTTGCTAGAGGATACCAGCTGTTCGAGTACCAGTGGCAACTCCTGATTGGCTAAGTAATCGGAGCGAAACTGACGGGTGAACAAATTTTGTATAAGCTGCTATATTTTTATTTCATCAGACATGCATTTACTTATAGCAGAAATTTTTATAAAACGATCCAGTTTTTCCTCCACTCTCAATTGGTCATGTTAGTAACACTCAGCCGGAGCGGGATGGTTGAAGATCAATCACATGCTTCCTCCAAGCACATGTACAGCGATCGTTGCACCAGTTTAAAAAACTAGCAGAGCCACAAGCTTATCAGAGCTCAGGCCTAGACCCAAATGCAGACAGCAGAAGCAGGTGTGTAGTGTAACCGTAGTTTATTTCTCGCCAAAATATGGCAGGCTGACTCAGGTGAGGGACAGGCAAGTTTCGGTACACAGAATAATTCTTGTAATAAGGCACAGGCAGACAGCAGGCAAAATCAGGAACTTGGCAGGCAGGGTTTGGTACATGGGAAATCTAGTAACAGATACTGGGAGAACACTGAGAAACAACAAACCGGCTGGGACGACTCAGGAAACACACAAGACAAACTAGCAACCAGAACAAGGAGAGAGAACAGGTTAAAAACACCAGGAAACAATCAGTACATAAGGAACACCTGGAGAAGGGGGAACGGCGGACACGTAGCACAGGGGAATAGAACTTAGGGTGTGACAAAGCCATTGCTGAAATGCCACAACCAGGATTCAAACCCTGGCCACCGTAATGAATTTGTGCTTCAAGACAGTCACTTAGACTACTGGTCAGATTAAAAAAACTTTTGACAGGTTCTTGTTGTCCAAACTGTACAAAATATCCCAATACATCACTGAACTACAGCACATAACATTATAATATCAGTATACCCAATTAGAGCCCCCTGAAAAGACAATGTATCACACCTGAAATCCATAACTAGTAACAACCAACTTTTTCAATAACATATGAGATGAATGAGATAATATAACACTCCTGGCAAGTGTTGTGGCAGAAACATGGCCACCTCAATAATTACTCTTTAGTGGTCAGCTTATAGGCAGTTCTTCATTCCAAAATCCCAACAGTGTTAGGATGAAAAAGAGGTTAGGAAGCAGAACATAGCTTCAGTTTGTAAATTATCTAGAAGGATGTGTCAGCATCAATAAATTGTCTCTGGCCCCTGCCCAGCTAGTGGTAGTGATGAGATCTACAGCAAACTCAATATATGGCTGAAAATTGAGTTCTGCCCATTACAGGAAATATAATATATAACTGGCTCTCTTTGGGACAGTAAAAGAGCCAAGGCTAACTTGCTGAAGAGTAACAGACTCCATCCTAGCTGAAATGGTGCAATTTTTTTATCAAGCAACATAGACAGGTGTCTAAATCCAATAGCCTCACCAAGAGATAGGGTGCAGGGTAGGCTGCATGTTATTAGCCAGTCTGCTAGCCTAGTGGAGTCTGCCGCTAGCATAGCCAGTGAGATCAGTTTTCCTCATTGAGACTGTGACTATACCTCGATCCAGTTTCAGTAAAGCTAAACAAGGGGTTTACCTTAGTAATCTTACTAAAATACAGCCCTCCACCATTACTGTCATGAATGAAAATGATTAAAATTACAAAACACACTCAAAACTAAATGTTATCATGTCATGCTTAAGTGATGAGGACTGGCTATAGGGTGGATTGCCTTCACCTGGTGGCCAGGCAAGGACTTTATTTCCATTCCAGCCACCTTTTCCATCTGCCCTGCTAGCTGGTAAAAGTCTGCACCATCCTGGCAGTCGGGATAGGGGCTTGGCCTGGCTGCTGAGCAGTCATCAGCAGGGCAGAGGAGACAAACGCCCACCTGCTTTCCGGAGGTACCTGAGCCTAGGAAGATCTACATCCCCCAGGCTGCCAAGGAATCTCCGACAGCAGAGGAAAAACATTCTCCCCAGCTGCCGAGCCTGACATCGGTGCCTGCCTTCCTAGCTGCCTCTACACCGGTGTCAGCTACCCTGCCCCTTCTTAGTGCCAGCCACGCCTCATTCCGTGCCGTGCTGGGAGCCCGCCCCCTCGGTTGGTGGCTCTGGTGGTTGGGCCGGTGGAATTCATGCCGTTTGTCTTTTGGGTTTCTGGGTTCCGTGTCTTGGAGCCACACCCTGGCGGTGGGCACTGTCATGATTAAGGGATGAGGACTGGCTATAGGGTGGTTTGCCTCCACCTGTTGGCCAGGCAAGGACTTAATTCCATTAGTTAGATTGCACATGTCTCTGTCTTACTGCACTCATTATGATCAGCTGATCTAGGTTGTCTAATCAACATGGGTATAAGTGTATCTTCTGTTTCCAATTGTCTTTGTGCTTCAATAGTCTGCTGTTGCCAGGTTCAGAGAGTGAGTAGGGGCTGAGTAGTATAATGTTCAATGTTTATGCAATTCCGTGACTTCACCATATATTGAGTTGTAGCATATGTATTTATTAAAACACATTCTGTGTTCTATTGTTTCCATCGCGCCTAAACCGCATATCCTGTATAGTATAATGGACATTGACAGTTTGCGTTGTTATGCTTGGAAGCTCTGCCAGTAGGCACTCTATTTTGTCAAGTAAATATAACCATCTATGTACAGCACTCCTACATTATGCCTACGTCACTCCATCAACACCTACTTGTGACAGATCCCTTGCTTCAAAGGGAATCATAGTCAATTAACTAATTACAGATCATACACTTATTATTATTGGCCTGTGTGAAACCTGGTTTAAACCTGATGAATTTGTATTGCCCTAATTAGGCCTCTCCTCCTGGAATCAATTTTTATAGCTACTATCTTCATGCCACCTGGGCCATACACAGTGTTTTCTAATGAATTCCCTGAATTCTTATCTGGCCTAGTGGTCATGGCAGGTAGTATTATAATTTGTGGTCATTTTAGTATTCATATGGAAAACTCAAATGACTCTCCAAAAAGCTTTTACAGCAATGACTCAGTGGGTTTTGTCCAGCATGTCTCAGGACCTACACACTTTCATAGTCACACGTTGGACTTGTTTTGTCTGTTTTTTTTTCATTATCCAGGAACCTTGGACCACCATTTCATTACATTTACTGTCACATCAGTTACTCTTATTGGAGTAATCGGCTTATTTCTCCAACTTAATTGAGGACAACAAAAACAATCAAACATTTATTTTTTATACAGTTGCAAAGTTAACTAAAAATCAGAATTACACTAATGAAGTTGTCCTACATTTTGGCAGTAATGTATTCATGAGCTTTTTTGATGAAAAAATCATTACCGGTACATTAGAAAACAAAGTACAGAGTCATCCCTTAAAAAGCTTATTCTCCTAAACTAACATATCCTGATATTGCACAGAACAGTCAGGAACTTGGTTTAGACTTGATCAGTCAAACAGACTCAATCAGTCAAACCACAAACTCTGTGCTACGTGAGCTGAACTGTGAATTGGAATCTTCCATGGCAAGAGGTTTTTGCGGTCATTCATGCAGATCAATGAGCAAGACTGACAGGTGGCAATGCAAAAACACATTTAGCTTACAGTTCAGCTCACGTAGCACAGAGTTTGTGGTTTGAATGATCAAGTCTGTTTTCAGAAGATGGCGGCTGCCTTGTAGAGCTCATAGGACTTTTAGTTATTGAAAAGTGTTTTGGAGGCAGAAGTCATTTGATTGGTTGATTAAAATTTGAGGGCGGACCTCACATTAACTTTAATTTTAATTTAAGGCGAGACACGGCAGGCAAAAACATAGATTTTTCATGCAGTGGTCAACTCCTTCAATATGTGTTCTTGCAAGCTGCTAAAGAAAACGTTGAAAATATACATTAGGATGTTTATTTTATTACATTTTGTTAACTTGCGGTAGTAAGTTTCTCCCGAATTTACCAAGAAGTTAGCATTCAAACGCGACATGCCGAGTTTCGCCTGTTTATTAAAGTCTGTCATTCTTGGTACCATTGTAAAGCTCTGAGTCTCCTGCACAACTCTATGCAACACAAATAAGGGCATTTCCTTTCTATCAATAATCAATCGCGAATGTCCTAAGGGGGATTTAATGCTAATGATGAAATCTCATTGGCTACCTCTGGTTTCTGTTAACGTGATTCACTTAGACGCATCACGTGGTGTAGTTCGACACTTCCGTGTTTAGCTTACCGCGGGACCTTCGAAAATGCCTTTAACACCGCAACTTTCAAGAAAAATAACGCAGCGATTGCTCTTTGCAAGATGTGACAAGGGAAAGCAATCTATTAAATTAGCTGAAAAACCATCCGGAAGCAGCACATCAGACCGTAAGCTGTCATTGGGAAACCGGGGTGTTTAATGGCAATGCCACTGACTGTGCGACAAAGCAGTGGATGATTACGGTATGTATGTCACACGTCTCAATGAATTCATACGTAATCTCTTGTACTCTAATAGTGATGCATCGGGTCTATTTATAAATATTGAGCCATAGAACCATTGGTTTGGTGGCAGTCGGCTTCTAGAGTAAAGGGAAGTTGATTTTGGAGGTCTAATGCCATTTGATGACATCTGATCATACTGTTGTTGTAACAGTGAACATATTTTCAAAAATGGAATAGGGTTGGATTCATGATAAAATGTATTCTCATGTATTCTGTTATATTGGTAAGTTTTACTTTTGCAGTTTTCAGTTCAGTGGCAAAAACAAAGGACATTGAAATAATGCAGCCTTATTAACTTATGGACATTGAAGAAACATATTTTAAATTAGATTGAGAGAGAGAGATAGATCTCAGGGAAAGGGTACTCAAAACAAGTGAAATTATCTGTCCATGCAGCAAGATAATTTTACTTGACAAGATTTCTTGAATTAAGTTTGTTAATTCTAGAAATAAGATTATAGTGTAAAGTTGAACACTTAAAATAAAAAATCACTTTTAAAACAAGATAGATTTAAAAGTGTTAGATATTTTAAGTTGTATTACCTTGGTAAGATCCAAATAATTTGCAGTGCAAGCTTTAGTGCAGTGGAATCCATGCCCTTGTAGTCAGGTTGACACACCAACGCACATGCAGGTATACACAATTATGGATCTGTTGTAATAGTTTAACATTATAGGATGGCCATATTCTTTATAGTCATTTATGGTTTGCTTGTCCAATTGGCTGATGGTCTACTCCCTGGAGGAATTGGGTTTTTGCCACTCAAGTGAAAATAAATGAAAACTTGTGAGCACAGACAAGTGAATAGGCACCAGCAAGAGATATCAGAGGGACCTAAATATGGTGCTGGATTAGACAATTAGACTTTAGAAAGCTGTGACCTCTACTGTTGGTCTTGTTCTGTGTCCATACAACTGTCTAGCATGGGTTTTGTTGGCAACGTTGTGCATGATACGCCAAAGTTAATTAATTGAGTTACTGCTGTTGTAGGCCTTTCCATGTTATTAAATAATCAATTTTCATGAGTTTGAAATATTCTATATTATTATCACTAAGGGCCTGAGCACTTATTCTGTTTTTGAGCATTTTTTTCCAATAGAAATGTATTAAATTTCCCTATTTAAATCTTTAAATGCCGTTTTCTCAAAATGAGTTTTTTGTCATTTTCCGGTAGACATATCTCAGCTTATGTAGCACCTATATACACCAAACTTTCCAGTTACACACTTAGCAGTTTTCCGAAGATATTTACAGAGGGATTTGTTGATAAATCATTCCTGGCCCGATTTATGTGACATTTTAATCAAAAAAATATGGCGAAAATCGATATTTTAAGGCTATGGACAGTTTATTTTGATTTCCTAGGTAATGAAAGCAGATATCTTGAAATCCCTCAGTAATTCTTTTTTCATCTTGTGTGTAAACAAAATGAAAAAAGAATTTAGCACCTGGCTTTATCATACGTTCAGATCTGTCTACCAAAAATATATGTAAAATTGCGCATAATTAATGAGATAATGCCTAATTTGCATAAATTAACATACATATTTCAAAAACTTGTAATACATTTCTTTTATGTACTTGTGTAAGTAACCAACTGAGGAAGTTTCATGGTATCTATAATCTATAGTTTCATGATATCTATAATGTATATATATATATATATATATACAGTGCCTTGCAAAACTATTCGGCCCCCTTGAACATTTTGACCTTCAAACATAAAGATATAAAACTGTAATTTTTGTGAAGAAGCAACAACAAGTGTGACACAATCGTGAAGTGGAACGAAATTTATTGGATATTTCAAACTTTTTTAACAAATAAATAACTGACGAATTGGCCGGGCAAAATTATTCAGCCCCTTTACTTTCAGTGCAGCAAACTCTCTCCAAATGTTCAGTGAGGATATCAGGATGATCCAATCGTAATCAATTCGTAATCAAGTCTCCGTATCAATGCACCCTCTCTGTGATAGTCTCAGAGGTCCATTGAAAGCACAAAGAGCATCATGAAGAACAAGGAACACACCAGGCAGGTCGGAGGTATGGTTGTGGAGAAGTTTAAAGCCGGATTTGGATACAGAAAGATTTCCCAAGCTTTAAACATCCCAAGGAGCACAGTGCAAGCGATAATATTGAAATGGAAGGAGTATCAGACCACTGCAAATCTACCAAAACCTGGCCGTCCCTCTAAACTTTCAGCTCATACAAGGAGAAGACTGATCAGAGATGCAGAAAAGAGCCCCATGATCACTCTGGATGAACTGCAGAGATCTACAGCTGAGGTGGGCGAGTCTGTCCATAGGAAAACAATCAGTCGTATACTGCACAAATCTGGCCTTTATGGAAGAGTAGCAAGAAGAAAGCCATTTCTGAAAGATATCCATAAAAAGTATTGTTTAATGTTTGCCACAAGCCAGGGAGACACACCAAACATGTGGAAGAAGGTGCTCTGGTCAGATGAAACCAAAATTGAACTTTTTGGCTACAATGCAAAACGTTATGTTTGGCGATAAAAGCAACACAGCTCATCACCCTGAACACACCATACCCACTGTCAAACATGGTGGTGGCAGCATCATGGTTTGGGTCTGCTTCTCTTCAGCAGGGACAGGGAAGATGGCTAAAATTGATGGGAAGATGGATGGAGCCAAATACAGGGCCATTCTGGAAGAAAACCTGATGGAGTCTGCAAAAGACCTGAGACTGGGACGGAGATTTGTCTTCCAACAAGACAATGATCCAAAACATAAAGCAAAATCTACAATGGAATGGTTCACAAATAAACATATTCAGGTGTTAGAATGGCCAAGTCAAAGTCCAGACCTGAATCCAATCGAGAATCTGTGGAAAGAACTGAAAACTGCTGTTCACAAACACTCTCCATCCAACCTCACTGAGCTCGAGCGGTTTTGCAAGGAGGAATGGGCAAAAATTTCAGTCTCTAGATGTGCAAAACTGACAGAGACACACCCCAAGCGACTTACATCTGTAATCGTAGCAAAAGGTGGTGCTACAAAGTATTAACTTATACTTATATTTTGCACTCCCAATTTTTTAGTTCTTTATTTGTTAAAAACGTTTGAAATATCCCAAAAAATTTGTTCCACTTCATGATTGTGTCCCACCTGTTGTTGGTTCTTCACAAAAAATTACAGTTTCATATCTTTATGTTTGAAGCCTGAAATGTGGCAAAAGGTCGAAAAGTTCAAGGGGGCCGAATACTTTCGCAAGGCACTGTATATATATAAATTTATATAGATAAATGCAAGGTCCCGTTTAGGGCAACTTGGTGAGCACCATCATGCGTCATGAGTTAGAAATCAAATATTGTTGCCCTGCCTCGTAGCACCCCAGGGACTCCTTGTGGTTGCATTTGTGTCTGTGAGCTTAGTTGTGGTAGAAGGCTGGAGAATGAGTGTGGGGTTAAACTTCCTGGTAAAGCAAGCAGTGTGTTAAGAGTCAGAGCAGCATCAAATGTGCTATCAGCACCCATATCCTTACATCAATTGTCCTTAGTCCACTGTGAGTTGCTGCCTTGAACCAGCAATTACAATCTGTAGAATACCTTAGACAGAGACCCCAACTTGTCTGTCACTGTGCTAAAGTGGTCCATTACCGCTGTGCTCTAATGTACTGTGATTAAATCCATGTGATGCCATTGGTGGAGCCTTCCCCATAGCAACCACTGGGCGTCCAGCAAAAAGTCCAGCGCTGCTGCTGAAAGTACTAGTAGATTAGTGGAAAGCTGATTTTGAACATGATACTGTAATTTTACCATAGCCCTTAAAATATATATGTATATTCTGCTTTTTTTAGACCAACCACTTAAGGGGGTTACCCAACATCCTCTAATAGGAGGTCTGCAACCTTTGAGGCATTTTGACCTAACTTTAAAATACATGTGTTTGGTTGCTAAAATACAAAAGTGGGATACAAATTACTAAATACTCTGTATCCGGGTATTACAACTTACCATGAAGCATACAGCAACATTCCATAGGGAAGACCTTCTACACGTAATGTAAAATGTTTTCTGATAGGGAATGCTCATTTTGAATTCTGGCCCATTCTCCACCATTAGCAAGTAAAGACATGGTTTAGCGATGACATCACTGCATGGAATACTGATGAGGACTGGGGTCTTAGAATTTGTATATGAGTGTTTGAGTGTGTGCGTGTGTTTATCTAGTTATAAATTGGGACGAAAATATTCAGAAACATTCGCTAAACAGAGAAAATGTGAACATTGGTAAAATCTTTTTAATCTAATTTAGAAAAGATAAATGATTTTCTTTTAAATGTTAAGTTTGTATAAAATTAAAGGGTTTTTGGGTAAAACAAACAATTTGGAATAGGGATATAAATTAGGTTTAGGTTATATTTTTAGGTTAAGATTAGAGTTAGGATTAGTATAACATAATACTCTTCTTTAGGATCCACCTGAAGTCTTTCAACTTGCACAGAAACAACATTGGTTGGAGGGCAGTGGTGGCAGCCCAAGATGGACAGCATGATGGCGGGGTGGGAGCAGAAGAAAAGAACAATTGAGAGACGGGATGAAACACTGGAAGAGAAAGAGGACAATGAGAGGAGACAGAACAAGCCCAGCAAACAGTGGACTTCAAGGGGACATGACAAAACCTTTGGACATGCATTGTCTGAACCACACCTTTTTTTTTGGTGGTGGGTGTGAGAAAGGTAGAGAAATAAAGGCTAAAACCATTGTGCTAAGAGCCTGCCAGTTGGTCTGTCAGTCTGTTCTCCAGTCCGACTGTTAGTCTGTGATTCTGCAAACCACCCGTTCAACCAGCCATCCAGTGTGGACGTCAATCATTATTTCATCCAGCCCCCCAATCCTCCTTCAGCTGCTGTAACCTTTCACAAGATTACATTTGCTAACAAATCCATCTTTTATTCTCTCCGACACATGCACACACGTCTATGCAAACACAATAGCTTTCTGGCACGCTGGCTGACATCGCATAGTTTGTGAGTTTCCTGTCATATAACATGACTGACAGACAGATCGAGTCGGCAAGGTGTGCGCGCCTGTTTCAGCAACCCATGTGTGAAAGAAGGGCTTGTTTTGCCTCCACCACAATTGGAAGTATTTGCCCTGGCACTGCATAATCTGTCGCTTTCCTTGTGAATGACAGTTTCGGACGTCTGTTACAGTTAGCCGAGTGGGCTGTCAACGATCTGGGAATGACTGAGAGGTCAGGCTGCTCTCTGTGAATGACTGTAGATCGGAGACAGAAGCAATGAAGCCTGAGCTTCACGGTGCTTTACGGCACTCTGTGGTGCTCACCCGGTGGTGCTCGGCTTTCCAGAGCTGGCCAATTATGGGGGAGATTTCCCAGCTGATTGCTACTCGGCTGTCTCGGTCTGGACCCAGTCTGTTCTGATCCTGTTAAATTACCCTGAAACAATGGATGCCACCACATTCATTCATTTTCCCCCATTTTTTATCTTTCTCTCTCTCTCTCTCTCTCTCTCTCTCTCTCTCTCTCTCTCTCTCTCTCTCTCTCTCTCTCTCTCTCTCTCTTTTTCTCTCTCTCC
>JACXGM010002757.1:0-10391 GCA_016801145.1 Umbra pygmaea | reverse complement strand
AAAAGAGCATGACCCATATGACACTGAGTTATGCACACGCAATCTATACCAATACCACTGTGACTGTGGGGGGAGACATCAATCCCACATACTAAATGTCCCTCACAAGCATCTTAAGCGGGTATGTAAAGAACTCACAAATTATAATATTTAATGTTTGGGTGGAGGCGTGAATCTATGAGAACTCGGACAGTGTATTTACAGGGATACTATGGAAAAGGTCAAGTAATTGCGGGAGGAAAAAGTATTTTATAAGCAATAATTCTTCTCATCATGGATATTGGACGGTTCTGCCATGTTTGCTTTGATTCTTTTCCAGTTATTTAAATAGGGAACAATATTGTTTTAAAATGTTCAGTCCCAAGCAGGTATTATGATCTGCAATATGAATTTATTACATCCAGAAAAGGTACCAACCCAATTGTGCATGTTAAAAACAACAGACGTTGATTCATGTTTGAAGAATACGGTCTGCTTTAGACATACAACCGGATTCTAAAGGAATTATAGGAGCCTGTTATTAATGGCCTTAATAGTAGTTTTCCACGAGTCATTTTGATCATGTGGGCATATGGTTGCTCAACACTACACACAGCTCTCTGGACAACACTTCATGTGGTTGCTCAACACTACACACAGCTCTCTGGACAACACGTCATGTGGTTTGTTGCCAAACTCAAAACAGTGTGTTTGGTTTAGGTCATCGATTGACCAAGTTGTGAAATCATGACAAATGTGTGCTTTTTGGGATAGTCAATAAGGTTTTTTTCCATATCTATTAACTTCCCACTTCTTTTTTTGTCTTCATGCCTGGAAGGCTATGATACAGCCACTTAGATAAGCTTTAATTGTTTCCCATGGTAGGACACAAAGATCTGTGTTGTCGCTAGTTTGAAAGATAAGTTGAATTGGTTTCCATGTGAGGGTTAACGTGGGACTTTCAGGGTAATCATGGCAGTTTGCAAAATAAGAGTTGGCATTGAGCAGAAAGTGATCAAACAAGAGAGTGACAGCAGTAAGAAATCAGCAACATGTCAAATAGCACTGTGGTTTTCATATATTCAGGAATTAAATGAACATGACAACTGGAGGACTGATTCAAGTACTGATCGAACACACAGTTCAGGTTTCTTCTGAACACATAAAATGTTATTGCCATGCTTTTACACCATCTATCTTATATAGCCTTCACAACCAAAATGTTTCACCACTCCCCCAACTAAACCAGCATCACCCCAACACTCCCCATGGTGGCATGTTGCCCTGCATGTCCCCTGTTGGCCAGCTACTTAGGTCTAAACCTACAAAACAGATCATGCTAAATTTGGCACTGCTCTAGAGTCTTGAGAAGAACGTTCTAGAAGAGGGATGTACTGTATTTCACCAGTTGCTAGGTTACAGTCAATTATGGGATGGATAGGGGGTATGACGTAAGGAGAATCAGAATGAATGAGAAAGAATAAGAAATAATGTCCTAGTCGCCTAGAGAACAGATGACAATGAGAAGCGATACAGAGCAGATGAGGAAGGGAACCCAGGGAGGGATTTGGTGGGAGAAGACATGCTGAAGAATATTACAAGAAGAAGGTAGACTGACTAGGGAGTCAAAAGGCAGAGTGAGGGAGGGGCGGGTAAGTGGGCGAATGAGGTCAGGTCTGTTATTTCAGGGTAATCAGTGGTATCAGGACAGCCCATAATTGTTACCACCAGACATGGGCCTGGATATTGGATAGCAGAGAATCTCTAGTCTGAAAATGTGTGGAAAACTTCAGTCTCGGCCAAGGGATTGCATTGAATTCCACTGTTTATGGGCTAATTTTTGTGAAGGTGCCTGTTCTTTCAACATTGTTGTCTAATAACACTCCCACACAAACACAGACCCCTATACACACAACCCTGAACTGAACACTTCACACGCAAAAACACATACACAAATACCCACAAACAAACACTTTGAACTACCAGACACAAATTTCCCTTGAAGGGCCCTAGTTGTAGGCTACATTTGCTTTGATTTTGGCCTTGAAGGGCCCTAGTTTTAGGCTATTTGCTAGGTTTTCTTGTAAAGAAAGCCCATGTGGCAATAGTTTAAAATACTGAATAAGTTTGATTATGTCATCAAAGCTAGCATAATGTTTAAAGCTTTTTAACATTAGCTAAAACAGAATCTCAATAGCTAAATGAAAGATAAAATGCAACACTTAGGAAGTTAAATACATTACACCAGCAAAATATTTGCTGTTCATAACTCAGTATGCTAGCTAACACGATTATGAGCTCTCACACCGGCTTCCTGTGGTTACTGTAATGCTTACTGTAAAATGCCTGGCCTTAGTAGACAGTTGTAACGGCTGCTGTACAGTCAAAAGTAGCATAAAAGTCATTATTTTCCCATTTGAAACACTTAATTTTGGGGCAAAATATCTGCAACACTATGATAATTAAATCAAGTTTAGAAAGCATTTTATGTCTGATGATGAGAAGTGGTTTGATAATATATTGTTTATATTATATGCACAGTAGAGTAGAATCATTGTATACCACAGTTAGCTTGTAACCCGACAGTGTTTCTCATCGCTATGGCAGCCATTCTTTTACTGAGCATCAGACAGGAATCCTCGACAGAATGTGCAGGTGTGTTAAATTTGGTGTTATCACTCTCACACTCCCTCATACTGGTCAATGGATGTTCAACATGGCACCTCATGGCAAAGAAATGTCTGAGGATCTGGAAAAATTAAATTGTGGCTCTACATAAAGATGGCTATAAGAAGTTTGCCAAGTCCCTGAAACTGAGCTGCACCCAGGTGGCCAATACAGCGGTTTAACAGGACAGGTTCCACTAAGAACAGGCCTCGCCATGGTTGAACAAAGAAGTTGAGTGCAAGTGCTCAGCAGTACATCCAGAGGTTATCTTTGGGAAATAGACATATGAGTGCTTCCAGCATTGTTGCAGAGGTTGAAGGGGTGTGAGGGGTCAGCCTGTCAGTGCTCAGACCATATGACGCACACTGCATCAAATTGGTCTGGAAGACAAGCTGACTAAGGACATGGATTACTGGAACCATGTCCTGTAGGCTGATAAGACTAAGATAAACTTATTTGGTTCAGATGGTGACAAGCGTGTATGGTGGCAACCAGATGAGGAGTACAAAGACAAGTGTGTCTTGCCTACAGTCAAGCATGTTGGTGGGAGTGTCATGGTCTGGGCCTGCATGAGTGCTGCCGGCACTGGGGAGCTACAGTTCATTGAGGGAACTATGAATGCCAACATGTACTGTGACATACTGAAACAGAGCATGATCCACTCCCTTCAGAGACTGGGTCGCAGGGCAGTATTTCAACATGATAACAACTCCAAACACACCTCCAAGATGACTACTGCCTTGCTAAAGAATCTGAGGGTAAAGGTGATGGACTGGCCAAACCCTATTGAGGATCTGTGGGGTGTCCTCAAACAGAAGGTGGAGTGCAAGGTCTCTAACACCCACCAGCTCCGTGATGTCATCATGAAGGAGTCGAAGAGGACTCCAGTGGCAACCTGTGAAGCTCTGGTGAACTCCATGCCCAAGAGGGTTAAGGCAGTGCTGTAAAATAATGGTGGCCACACAAAATATTGACACTTCGGGCCCAATTTGGACATTTTCACTTAGTGGTGTACTCAATTTTGTTGCCAGCAATTTATACCTTAATGGCTGTGTGTTGAGTTATACAAGCTGTACACTAACTACCTTACATTGTAGCAATGTGTATTTTCTTCACTGTTGTCACATCAAAAGTTATAATCAAATATACACAAAAATGTGAGGAGTGTGCTCACTTTTGTGAGATACTGCATACTTTAATACAGACAATCATTCTTTTTACCTTTATTTAATTAGGAAAGCAGGCTGGGAAGAAAATCTTTTTTGAAATATTTATTTGCATTCTGTCAGACATCAGTCACCCCATACATATTATAAAATAATTAGGGCTTCCAGTTTTCAGGTTTAGTTTACTTTCAAATATGGACTTTATAAGTATTTTCTTAACTTATTTTTGAATACATATTGAATACATTTTTTTGGGGTGTTTTCAATTTGAATAACAAAAATTAGATACCTTAATCAGTTGATACTGACGGTTTAAACTTTAATAAATTTAGTGATTGGTGTTAGCTACTGTAAGACTAATATTATATCTACACAGTCATATGCAAAAGTTTACATTTTTAGTCATTTAGCAGATGCTCTTATCCAGAATGACTTACAGTAAGTACAGGGAAATTGTCCTGGTAAACCAGAGCACATGAAGTGTGATTAAATCACACACCTAACGTGTGCCATGGATGGAACCCTGACACATTTGATAGTGTAAAATTAACAATATAAACTTGTTTGTCCATTACTTTCAGTCTTGCCTGTACTTCATAATATAAAAGAAAAACTGACCAGCCTAGAACACTTTAGTAATTGCAGTCACAAAGTTTCAGAGATAATGCACATTCGCCTTCTTGATATTCCTGGACAGGGAGAGACAATATCCCACATTGTTACATTTTGTTCATAGTCAACACTGAACTATACAATGACTCAATCTTCAAATCTAAATGAAGCTCTAAACATGCAAAAGGGTAAACATCTTCATAATGAAAAGCTGGCTTACTATTTATTTTAACGCCAAACAATTTTCTGTAGTTTTGTGTAGGGAAATTACGGTACGCCTAACCCATGGTACGGTACGAATTGCGGTCCAGTGCAGAAAAATATAGAAAAATGTTCGTTTTTAGTTTAATTGGAAAAAGATGGGCGGATATCCGCAGCGCTAAAAACAACGATGGTAATTTCTTTGCCCTGAGCAGATTCTGCTGATAGGGCTGCTTTAATACAGTGAGGAGACAACTGCCTCGGCAACAGAACAACTATATGGACATAGTAAACCTACCATTTTAGAAAACTCTTATAACATACAGTTTGCAAATGCAATGCCCCGTTACATTTTTTACTTTTTATATGTTGTGCTGTGGAAAATAGACAAACATATTAATGTAGCCAGGCCAAGTAATTTGTTTGAAGAAAAGGAATATTTAATATAATGCATGTTTTATAGTTCTATGTACTGTAAAGAACACAGTTTTTTCAATTGAGATGTACTGTATATTTGGGAAAATTGTGTGCGGTCTTTGTAAAAATTACAGTGATTTGGGAAGTGAGGGAGTGCAATTAGAGATCAATGTTTGTTAGTTGTTGAAAATCTGAGCTGGCTAAAACCAGGGATGGGCAGTATTTATGATAGTATTTAAAATACATATTTAAAATAAAAAATATTATTTTGTAATTTGTATTTGATAGGCTGAATGAAAATGGCTTTGAAAGTGTTTTCTATTTTGTGTTTTAAAAATACTCTAAAATAATTTGTGAGAAGTCTACATGATGACATCATGAACATACTGCCTCTGGTGCCTATTCCAAAATAAATCTGCTATTGTACAAGACTGTGAGGGCACTATACAAGTGCTTCTCAAAGAATTATAATGTAATGGAAAATTCCATTTTTGTCCATAACTTACCCTGATGACACTCAGATTTACCTCAGAACCAAATCTCTCAACAACCCACCTCTGGCCCATATTGAAACATGTCTCTCTGAAATAAAAATGTAGATGCATCACAATTTCCTAAAACTCAACGGTGAAAAGACTCCTTCTCATTGGCACTAAACCCACTCTTACCCCTGTGCTCGCAACCTAGGCGTCATCCTTGACTCCACCCTTTGTTTTGAGCAACACATTCAACAGTCTGTCAAATCCTCACTCACTCAAAGTCCTGGCAGCTCATCTCCCCCATCCTCTGTTAACTTCATTGGCTCCCTGTCAAACAGCACATTCATTACAAAATACTCCTCTTGACTTACAAAGCCCTCAACCAACTTGCTCCCCCCTACCTTTCGGACCTTTTTCATCATTATCAACCCACACGTTCACTCCGCTCTGGTACAGCAAGCCACCTCATCATCCCCAGATCCAAGCTACGAAGCATTGGTGACAGGGCTTTTTCCAGGGTTGCTCCCTGGCTCTGGAACTCACTGCCACAATCCATCCGTGACTCTGACTCTCTAAACATCTTTCGCCACAGCCTTATTCCCTTTTTGTTTAATCAAGCCTTCCCATAGACCCTTCAATGTCGTAATTTCTGTGTCTTCGCTTTTTGTTCTTTATTTTGCTTGTTGTGTAAAGCGTCTTTGGGTCATTGAAATGTGCTATATAAATTCCATGTATTATTATTAATGGTGATTATTATAGCTTACAGCTCAGGGAAATAAAAGTACAGTATTTTAAAACATTAGAATAAAGAATTTGTAATACAAAAATGTGGACCCGAGAACAGCTCTAGTAAGCAAATTAACTAAAAACACCAGAAAAGTTTTCTTGAGCCTTTAATCTCTCTGTCTGGTTCAGTACACACAACCACCATCACGGGGAAGACTGCTGACTTGACAGTTGTCCAGAAGACACTCATTGACATCCTCCGCAAGGAGGGTAAGTGAAAGAAGGTCATTGCTGAAAGGGCTGGCTGTTCACAGAGTGTTGTATTAAAGCGTAATAATGAAAGGTTGACTGGAAGGGAAAAGTGTGGTAGTCAAACGTGCACAAGCAACAGGGATAACCGCTGCGTTGAGTGGGTTGTCAGGCAAAGCTGGTTCAAGAACTTAGGGGAGCTTCACAAGGAGTGGAATGAGGCTGGAGTCAGTGCATCAAGAGCCACCATGTACAGACGTGTCCAGGAAATGGGTTACAACTGTTGCATTCCTAGTGTCAAGCCATTCCTGAACCAGAGACAATGCTAGAAGCATCTTACCTGGGCTAAGGAGAAAAATAACTGGACCGTTGCTCAGTTGTCCAATGTCCTCTTTTCAGAAGAAAGTACATTTTGCATTTCATTTGGAAACCAAGGTCCCAGAGTCTGGAGGAAGAGTGGAGAGGCACAGAATCCAAGTTGCTTGAATTCCAGTGTGAAGTTTCCACAGTCTGTGATGCTTTGGGGTGCCATGTGGTGGTGTTGGTCCACTGTGTTTTATCAAGTCTAGAGCCAATTAAGTCGTCTACCGGGAGATTTTAGAGCACTTCATGCTGCCATCAGATAACAAGCTTCATGGAGATGCTGAAATTTCTTTTCCAGCAGGACCTGGCACCTGCTCATGGTGCCAAAGTGACTGGTAACTAGTTTGCTGACCATGGTGTTACTGTGACTGATTGACCAGCCAACTCACCAGACCTAAACACCAAAGCGAATCTATGGGCTTTTTTCAAGAGGAAAATGGGAGACACCAGACCCAACAATACAGATGAGCTGAAGGATGCTATCAAAGCATCCTGGGATTCCATAACACCTCAGCAGTGCTACAGGCTCCATGCCATGCCACTTTGATGCAGTTATTCAAGCAAATTGAGCCCTAACCAAGTATTGAGTGCATGAATTCATTTCAGAAGGTTCTTTAATCTAATAGTTTGAGGTACTACATTTTTTAATTTCTATGAGCTGTAAATGGCCTTATCCATAGACAAGGAAGGCCCTTAAGCTGTAAACATCAAGACTGAAACAAAAAAGGATATAAAATATATGAAGGTGTCCCATTTTGAATGAAATTATGGAAAAAATAACTTCAAATGTTTTACGATGCATGTGTACTTAAAAATTCTTCCCTTTAAAGTCATTCTCCCCTTTTGCTAGTCAGAACGAGATTGGAGGGAGAGAGCCTCAGATGGGCATCAGGTAGCTCAGTGGTTAGGGAGTCACACTTGTAGTTGGAAGGTTGCCGGTTTGATACCCGACCAGATGTCGTTGTGTCGTTGGGCAAGATACTTAAATCTAAGTTGTTCTAAGGGGATGTCCATGTGATTTGCAGCATCTGTTAAATGACTTAATTGTACAAAATGTAAAATAGGAGCATTACCAAAGTCAGTGTACTGGTGAATGGATGGCTCAAATAAGCCAATAAATGGAAGTTTTGCAAAGTGATTTCATGGTCCCTTGTATTTTGAGTATTTTTTATACAAAAATGCTATGGAAAAAAGAGAGAAAAGGGCGCTGCTTGGTGTAGAGTAAATGATTACACAAGGTGCTCGTTAGAAAGAGGTGGAAAATAAGTAATCAAAAGAAGGAAATAAAAAACGAAATAAAGACAGTAATGTTTACAAACAGGGTATAGCACTATATACATCAAAGTAGAGAGTGATAGATTAACAACATCTATGAATATCAAGGTACATCAATACAAGTCAAAATTGCTAAAGATTTAAATATGGTGTATTTACAATCAATAGTCATTATCGTACTCATTAACCACTTAGGCTGGCCATATGTATTAATAGTAGGGCCCATAAATCCTTTAATCACTTTCAGTACATGTCTGAGATAAATAATAATAACAGGCAAGACTGAAATTTTGCAATATTAAAGTCTAGTTTTGTCTGTAGATGAAGCTGAGAATTTTCCCATAATGATTCATCACTGCTCACCATTGGAGGTCTAGATCTCATTCTTGTGTTACACACTTCTGTTGGAAAACTGCCAACAATGTGTAACAACTCCACACACAGGGACTGTAGAATAATGGGTTTTAATGTATTAATAGGTAATGACAGGAATATATCTTTCGTAGGTACTAGACAACAAGGTGAGGACAGGCAAGCTTCGGTACACAGAATAAACAGGGCAGAGGTACAGTGACAGGATCCTTCTACCAAAATGGTTTTCCAGGCTGGGGTCATACACTGATAGTCACGGGCAGAGGCACAGAAACAGGATCCAAAGTCGGGTAAACGATAGAGGCAGCACAGGTCAGGCACAGGAATATCACAGGCAGAAGTACACTGGGGCTGGGCAATCTCAGGAGTCAAAAATACAAATCAGTAGGTCAATAACACTCAGGCAAACAATACTTTTAAATGCTTAGTAGATCTGGAATGACAATACCTGGCAAAGAGTATGAAACAGTGACATGGCTATATACTACTGGTGACTGGGTTCAGGTGTTTAGTATTCCGGTGATTGCGATCTGAGAGGAGTGCTGCGTTCATGTGTGTCAGGATAATTGGAATTGGTAGAGGCTGCTGTGGGTGCATTGGACACCGAACGTGACGACCTTATACAATGATTACAATGTAAATTACAATGTGTGCAAAGCAGTGGCGGCTGCTGGTCTTTGAAAGAGGGAAAGCTCTTTTTTGGCCTGCATCATAAAAATTTTCAATTTATTTATACGTAAATTTTGCCCTATGTTACTTTAAAAAAAATGCTTTGTGACCCTGTCCTACCAACTAGGCGTCTTTTCCAGTGACTTGACCAGTGTCCTCTTTATGGCCAGCAGAGCTAGGCTGCTTAAATGGCCTTGGCCCTTTGTGTTTCGGATGTAGGACTTGAGCAGATGTAGCTCCAATTTTTGCGACTAATGAGAAACGTTTGTAACGCTGAGGCATTACTCTTTGACGAATGCAAAAAGAGATTCAATTATTTTCTTGCAGAAAAGAACATCCATAGCCCTCTGCTGGACTATATCAAAGACCACATCAGTCTCAGAGAAGATTTCTTCATATGTGTAGAACATGAACACAAACTCAAAATATCAATATAAAATATAATATAAATATCAAATATCAATATCAAAGACCACGTCAGTCTCAGAGAAGATTTCTTCATATGTGTAGAACATGAACACAAACTCAAAATTTCAATATCAAATGTAATATAAATATCAAATATCAATATCAAAGACCACGTCAGTCTCAGAGAAGATTTCTTCATATGTGTAGAACATGAACACAAACTCAAAATATCAATATAAAATATAATATAAATATCAAATATCAATATCAAAGACCACCTCAGTCTCAGAGAAGATTTCTTCATATGTGTAGAACATGAACACAAACTCAAAATATCAATATCAAATGTAATATAAATATCAAATATCAATATCAAAGACCACGTCAGTCTCTGAAAAGATTTCTTCATATGTGTAGAACATGAACACAAACTCAAAATATCAATTTCAATATCAAATATAATATAAATATCAAATATCAATTTCAAAGACCACGTCAGTCTCAGAGAAGATTTCTTCATATGTGTAGAACATGAACACAAACTCGAAATATCAATATAAAATATAATATACATATCAAATGTCAAAGACCACGTCAGTCTCAGAGAAGATTTCTTCATATGTGTAGAACATGAACACAAACTCAAAATATCAATATAAAATATAATATAAATATCAAATATCAATATCAAAGACCATGTCAGTCTCAGAGAAGATTTCTTCATATGTGTAAAACATGAACAAAAACTCAAAATATCAATTCCAATATCAAATATAATATAAATATCAAATATCAATATCAAAGACCA